>NC_069490.1:1583371-1608371 GCF_026875155.1 Cherax quadricarinatus | reverse complement strand
CCGTTGTAGCGTCCGTTGTAGCGTCCGTTGTAGCGTCGTTGTAGCGTCCGTTGTAGCGTCCGTTACAGCGTCCGTTGTAGCGTCCGTTGTAGCGTCCGTTATAGCGTCCGTTGTAGCGTCCGTTGTAGCGTCCTTTTGTAGCGTCCGTTGTAACGTCCGTTGTTGCGTCGTTGTTGCATAGATGTGTATGAGAAAGAGGAGAATGTTGGGAGTCAAGGCTATGTTTATTCTGAGGTGATTCCCCTCTCTCTCTCTTTCCCTCTCCCCCCCTCTCTCTCTCTCTCTTTCTCCCCTCTGCCCCTCTCCCCCTCTGTCCCTTCTCTCTCCCGTCTGCCCCTCTCCTTTCTCCCCTCGGCCCCTATCACTCTCTGCCCTCTCTCCCTCTCCCTCTCGCCTCTCTCTGCGTCTCATTTTCCCCTCTTTTCCCCTCCCCGCTCTCTCTTTACTCTTCCATATCTACCTTTCTTCTATGCCTCCTTCCACGTGCTTCGTGGCTCAAGTGGTAGCGTCTTGAACCCACATCATAAAGACGTTGGTTCGATCCTGACACTGTTCATTTAGCAGTAAGTAGGCACCTGTAGGTGTCAGTCACCTTACACCTGCTGTCACTGATCATTTAGCAGTAAGTAGGTAACTGGGTGTTAGTCACCTCTCTCTTCTTGTCCATTCTGTGTCACCTAGGACAGGTCTAGGTGACAGAACAAGCCTAGGTGACACAGAAATCTCCTCGTTCACCTGGAGAGTTAGATAACATCATGGCGGCAGTGGTGCCAGGAGGAGTGCCCCTTATTGCATCATGAGTGGCAGTGAGGGACGACTAGCACCCCTGTGTCCTGCCAGGTGCTCCTTTTCCCTGCCTGGCACCCAATGATAATGCCACTCTTTACCCTGCCTGGCACCTTGATGACGGTGGTACTCTTAACCCTTCCTGGTACCTTGATGGTGGCACTCTTTACCGTGCCTGGCACCCTGATAATATACTCTTTACCTGCCTGGCACCCTGATGGTGGTGGCACCCTGAGCTGGTGCCTCTCACCTGCCCAGAGTGCCACTATATCCCACTGTGGTTGGTGCCATCAACTCGTGTTATGGCTGGCACTGCTGCAGTGTAGTACACTGTTACTTTCTTATTTCTCTATCTCACATTCTCTCTCACACGATCAGTAAGTCGTTTAGATACAGGTAACACAAGTGCAATTATCAACATGTGTAATTATCAAACATGTGTAAATTATCAAACATGTGTACATTAATCAAACATGTGTACATTATCAAACAGTGTGTAAATATCAAACATGTGTACATTATCAAACATGTGTACATTATCAAACATGTGTAAATTATCAAACATGTGTAATTATCAAACATGTTGTACATTATCAAACGTGTAATTATCAAACATGTGTAAATTATCAAACATGTGTACATTATCAAACATGTGTAAATTATCAAACATGTGTACATTATCAAACGTGTAAATTATCAAACATGTGTAAATTATCAAACATGTGTAAATTATCAAACATGTGTAAATTATCAAACATGTGTACATTATCAAACATGTGTAAATTATCAAACATGTGTACATTATCAAACGTGTAAATTATCAAACATGTGTAAATTATCAAACATGTGTAAATTATCAAACATGTGTACATTATCAAACATGTGTACATTATTAAACATGTGTAAATTATCAAACATGTGTAAATTATCAAACAATGTATAAATTATCAACATGTGTACATTATCAAACATGTGTAAATTATCAAACATGTGTAAATTATCAAACATGTATAAATTATCAAACATGTGTAAATTATCAAACATGTATAAATTATCAAACATGTGTACATTATCAAACATGTGTAAATTATCAAACATGTGTAAATTATCAAACATGTGTACATTATCAAACATGTGTAAATTATCAAACATGTGTAAATTATCAAACATGTATAAATTATCAAACATGTGTAAATTATCAAACATGTATAAATTATCAAACATGTGTAAATTATCAAACATGTAATAAATTATCAAACATGTGTACATTATCAAACATGTGTAAATTATCAAACATGTGTAAATTATCAAACATGTATAAATTATCAAACATGTGTACATTATCAAACATGTGTAAATTATCAAACATGTGTAAATTATCAAACATGTATAAATTATCAAACATGTGTAAATTATCAAACATGTATAAATTATCAAACATGTGTAAATTATCAAACATGTATAAATTATCAAACATGTGTACATTATCAAACATGTGTAAATTATCAAACATGTGTAAATTATCAAAACATGTATAAATTATCAAACATGGTAAATTATCAAACATGTGTAAATTATCAAACATGTGTAAATTATCAAAACATGTGTACATTACAAACATGGTAATTATCAAACATGTGTAAATTATCAAAATGTGTAATTATCAAACATGTGTACATTATCAAACATGTGTAAATTATCAAACATGTGTAAATTATCAAACATGTGTAAATATCAACATGTGTACATTATCAAACATGTGTAAATTATCAAACATGTGTACATTATCAAACGTGTAAATTATCAAACATGTGTAAATTATCAAACCATGTTATAAATTATCAAACATGTGTAAATTATCAAACATGTATAAATTATCAAACATGTGTAATTATCAACATGTATAAATTATCAAACATGTGTAAATTATCAAACATGTATAAATTATCAAAACATGTTACATTATCAAACATGTGTAAATTATCAACATGTGTAAATTATCAAACATGTATAAATTATCAAACATGTGTACATTATATCAAACATGTGTAAATTATCAAACATGTGTAAATTATCAAACATGTATAAATTATCAAACATGTGTAAATTATCAAACATGTATAAATTATCAAACATGTGTAAATTATCAAACATGTATAAATTATCAAACATGTGTACATTATCAAACATGTGTAAATTATATCAAACATGTGTAATATATCAAACATGTATAAATTATCAAACATGTGTAAATTATCAAACATGTATAAATTATCAAACATGTGTACATTATCAAACATGTGTAAATTATCAAACATGTGTAAATTACTCTCCAGGATAACACAATTAAAATGACTTATTTACACTAGTTCCTTGTTATATTCTAGTGATTAATGTTACAGTAATAGTGATTAATGTTACAGTAATAGTGATTAATGTTACAGTAATAGTGATTAATGTTACAGGAATAGTGATTAATGTTACAGGAATAGTGATTAATGTTACAGGAATAGTGATTAATGTTACAGTAATAGTGATTAATGTTACAGTAATAGTGATTAATGTTACAGTAATAGTGATTAATGTTACAGTAATAGTGATTAATGTTACAGTAATAGTGATTAATGTTACAGGAATAGTGATTAAATGTTACAGGAATAGTGATTAATGTTACAGTAATAGTGATTAATGTTACAGTAATAGTGATTAATGTTACAGTATAGTGATTAATGTTACAGTAATAGTGATTAATGTTACAGGAATAGTGATTAATGTTACAGTAATAGTGATTAATGTTACAGTAATAGTGATTAATGTTACAGGAATAGTGATTAATGTTACAGGAATAGTGATTAATGTTACAGTAATAGTGATTAATGTTACAGTAATAGTGATTAATGTTACAGTAATAGTGATTAATGTTTACAGTAATAGTGATTAATGTTACAGGAATAGTGATTAATGTTACAGTAATAGTGATTAATGTTACAGTAATAGTGATTAATGTTACAGTAATAGTGATTAATGTTACAGTAATAGTGATTAATGTTACAGTAATAGTGATTAATGTTACAGTAATAGTGATTAATGTTACAGTAATAATGTTAATGTTACAGTAATAGTGATTAATGTTACAGTATTGTGATTAATGTTACAGTAATAGTGATTAATGTTACAGGAATAGTGATTAATGTTACAGGAATAGTGATTAATGTTACAGTAATAGTGATTAATGTTCAGTAATAGTGATTAATGTTACAGTAATAGTGATTAATGTTACAGTAATAGTGATTAATGTTACAGTAATAGTGATTAATGTTACAGTAATAGTGATTAATGTTACAGGAATAGTGATTAATGTTACAGTAATAGTGATTAATGTTACAGGAATAGTGATTAATGTTACAGGAATAGTGATTAATGTTACAGTAATAGTGATTAATGTTACAGGAATAGTGATTAAATGTTACAGTAATAGTGAATAATGTTACAGTAAAAGTGATTAATGTACAGTAATAGTGATTAATGTTACAGGAATAGTGATTAATGTTACATGTAATAGTGATAATGTTACAGTAATAGTGATTAATGTTACAGGAATAGTGATTAATGTTACAGGAATAGTGATTAATGTTACAGTAATATAGTGATTAATGTTACCGTAATAGTGATTAATGTTACAGTAATAGTGATTAATGTTACAGTAATAGTGATTAATGTTACAGTAATTAGTGATTAATGTTACAGGAAATAGTGATTAATGTTACAGTAATAGTGATTAATGTTACAGTAATAGTGATTAATGTTACAGTAATAGTGATTAATGTTACAGTAATAGTGATTAATGTTACAGTAATAGTGATTAATGTTACAGTAATAGTGATTAATGTTACAGTAATAGTGATTAATGTTACAGTAATAGTGATTATGTTACAGGAATAGTGATTAATGTTACAGGAATAGTGATTAATGTTACAGTAATAGTGATTAATGTTACAGTAATAGTGATTAATGTTACAGTAATAGTGATTAATGTTACAGTAATAGTGATTAATGTTACAGTAATAGTGATTAATGTTACAGTAATAGTGATTAATGTTCAGGAATAGTGATTAATGTTACAGTTATAATAGTGATTAATGTTACAGTAATAGTGATTAATGTTACAGTAATAGTGATTAATGTTACAGTAATAGTGATTAATGTTACAGTAATAGTGATTAATGTTACAGTAATAGTGATTAATGTATACAGGAATAGTGATTAATGTTACAGTAATAGTGATTAATGTTACAGTAATAGTGATTAATGTTACAGTATATAGTGATTAATGTTACAGTAATAGTGATTAATGTTACAGTAATAGTGATTAATGTTACAGTAATAGTGATTAATGTTACAGTAATAGTGATTAATGTTACAGTAATAGTGATTAATGTTACAGTAATAGTGATTAAATGTTCAGTAATAGTGATTAATGTTACAGTAATAGTGATTAATGTTACAGGAATAGTGATTAATGTTACAGGAAATAGTGATTAATGTTACAGTAATAGTGATTAATGTTACAGTAATAGTGATTAATGTTACAGTAATAGTGATTAATGTAACAGTAATAGTGATTAATGTTACAGTAATAGTGATTAATGTTACAGTAATAGTGATTAATGTTACAGTAATAGTGATTAATGTTACTAGTAATAGTGATTAATGTTACAGGAATATGTGATTAATGTTACAGTAATAGTGATTAATGTTACAGTAATAGTGATTAATGTTACAGTAATAGTGATTAATGTTACAGGAATAGTGATTATGTTACAGTAATAGTGATTAATGTTACAGTAATAGTGATTAATGTTACAGTAATAGTGATTAATGTTACAGTAATAGTGATTAATGTTACAGTAATAGTGATTAATGTTACAGTAATAGTGATTAATGTTACAGTAATAGTGATTAATGTTACAGTAATAGTGATTAATTTACAGTAAAAAGTGATTAAAAATTACAGAAAAAAGGATTAAAATTTTCAGGAAAAATGATAATGTTACAAAAGTGATTTAAATTCAGTAATATGATAATGTTACAGTATAGTGATTAAGTTACGTAAGAGGTACATCAGGTTTCTAAAAAAAAATCCTCTCCCTCCCTTTCCCGTAGCCATTTCCAGGACCTTTTTTGGCTTCATTTACTAGGACCTTTGTAGCTTCATTTCCCGGACCTTTCTGTAGCTTCATTCCTGTAAAACCTTTTTTTTAGCTTTATTCACTAGGACCTTTTTTTACTTCCAATTTAAAATAGGACCTTTTTTTTTAGCTTCATTCACTAGGGATCTTTTTTGAGCTTTCATTCACAGTACCTTTTTTTTTTGTATTCATTTACTAGGGACCTTTTTTGTACTTATTCCCAAAGGGGCCCTTTTTGTAGCTTCATTCACAGGGACCTTTCTGTACTTCATTTCACAGTACCTTTTTGACTTCATTCCAGGTGCCTTCTGTAGCTTCATTCACAGTACCTTTTTGTGCTTCATTTCCCAGTACCTTTCTGTACTTCATTTACTAGGTACCTTTTGTAGCTTTATTTACAGGACCTTTTTGAGCTTATTCCCCGGTTTTCCTTTTTTTAGCTTCATTCATAGGTTTTTTTGTAGCTTCATTCACTAGGTACCTTTCGTACCTATTCCCAGGTACCTTTCTGTAGCTTCATCACTAGTACCTTTTTTGGGAGCTTTATTCACCAGGACCTTTCTGTAAAACTTCATTCACTAGGGACCTTTTGTAGCTCATTCAAATATACCTTTTGAATTCCACTAGGTCCTTTTGTAGCTTCATTCACTAGGTACTTTCTGTACTTCATTTACTAGGACCTTTCTGTAGCTTCATTCACTAGGACCTTTCGACTTTATTCACTAAGGGGGCCCTTTCTTTGCTTCTTTTACAGTGCCTTTTGTAGCTTCATTCACTAGGTGCCCTTTTTGTAGTTCATTCCTGGTACCTTTCTGTACTTCATTCACTAGGTCCTTTTTGTAGCTTCATTCACTAGTACCTTCTGAGCTTCAATCACAGGTGCCTTTGTAGCTTTTAAAACTAGGTACCCTTTTTTGTAGTTTCATTTACTAGGACCTTCTGTGCTTCATTCACTAGTGCCTTTTTGTAGCTTCTTTACAGGGACCTTTTTGATTTCATTCACTAGGGACCCTTTTTGTAGCTTCATTCACTAGGTACCTTTCTGTAGCTTCATTTCCCATACCTTTTTGTAGCTTCATTCACTAGGTACCTTTCGTAGCTTCATTCCTAGGGACCTTTTTTTGGTTCATTCACTAGGTGCCTTTTTGTACTTCATTCACTAGGAACCTTTCTGTACTTCTTCACAGGTTTCCTTTTGTAGGCATACTGGTTCATGGGCAACTTGTTTCAGTAGGTCCCATACTGGTTTCAGTAGGTCGATACTGTGTTTTAAATAGTCGATACGGTTTCAGAGGGGAGATACTGTTTTCAAGGGCGATACTGTGTTTTAGTAGGCGATACGTGTTTCAGAAGGCGATACTGTGTTTCAGTAGGAGATACTGTGTTTCAGTAGGCGATACGTGTTTCAGTGGTCGATAAAGTTTTTCATAGGGATACTGTTTTTCAGTAGGGGGGGAAATGCTCTCAGTTGGTCGATGCTGGCTCAGTAACGATACGTGTTTCATAGGGCGATAAAGTGTTTCGTAGGTCGAACGTTTTCAGTAGGTAGATACTGCGTCTCAGTTGGTCGATGCTGTGTCTCAGTTGGTCATACTGTGTCTCATAGGTCGATACTGCGTCTCAGTTGGTCGATACTGGGTTTCAGTAGGTAGATACTGCGTCTCATTTGGTCGATCTGTGTCTCAGTTGGTCGATACTGTGTCCAGTAGGTAAAATACTGCGTCTCAGTTGGTTCGATACGTGTTTCCCAGTAGGTCGATACTGTTTTCAGTAGTCGATGATGTTTTTCATTGGTCATACGTGTCTCATTTGGTCGATACTGTGTCTCAGTTGGTCGATACTGTGTTTCAGTAGGTCGAAAACTGTGTTTCAGTGGTAGATACGTGTTTCAGTAGGTAGATACTGCGTCTCAGTTGGTCGATGCGTGTCTCAGTAGGTCGATACTGTGTTTCAGTAGGTAGATACTGTTTTTTCAGTAGGTCGATACTGTTTTTTCAGTAGGTCGATACTGTGTTTCAGTAGGTCGATACTGTGTTTCAGTAGGTAGATACTGCGTCTCATTTGGTCGACGTGTCTCAGTAGATCGATACTGTGTTTCAGTAGTAAAATACTGTGTTTCAGTAGGTCGAACTGTGTTTCAGTAGGTCGAACTGTGTTTCATTAGGTCGATACTGGTTTCAGTAGGTAGATACTGGTCTCATTGGTCGATACTGGTTTCAGTAGGTCGATACTGTGTTTCAGTAGGTCGATACTGTGTTTCAGTGGGTCGATACGTGTTTCAGTAGGTAGATACTGCGTTTTCAGTTTGGTCAAATCTGTGTCTCAGTTGGTCGAACTGTGTCTCAGTAGGTCGATACTGCGTCTCAGTTGGTCGATACGTGTTTCAGTAGGTCGATACTGTGTTTTCAGTAGTCGATGATGTTTTCAGTTGGTTCATACTGTGTCTCAGTTGGTCGATACTGTGTCTCAGTTGGTCGTACTGGTTTCAGTGGTCGATACTGTGTTTTCAGTAGGTAATACTGCGTCCAGTTGGTCGATACTGTGTTTCAGTGGGTCAATACTGTGTTTCAGTAGGTCGATATACTGTGTTTCAGTAGGTCGATACTGTGTTTCAGTAGGTAGATACTGCGTCTCAGTTGTCGATACTGTGTTTCAGTAGGTCAATACTGTGTTTCAGTAGGTCATACTGTGTTTCAGTAGTCGATACTGTGTTTCAGTAGGTAGATACTGCGTCTCAGTTTGGTCGATGCTGTCTCAGTAGGTCGATACTGTGTTTCAGTAGGTAGATACTGTCTCCAGTAGTAGATACTGCGTCCCCAGTTGGTCGATACTGTGTCTCAGTAGGTCGATACTGCGTCTCAGTTGGTCGATATTTGTGTCCAGTAGGTCAATACTGTTTTTTCAGTAGTCGATACTGTGTTTCAGTAGGTCGATACGTGTTTCAGTGGGTCGATACTGTTTCAGTAGGTAAAATACGTGTTTCAGTAGTCGATACTGTGTTTCAGTAGGTAGATACTGCGTCTCATTGGTCGAAAACTGTGTTTCAGTAGGTCGATACGTGTTTCAGTAGGTCGATACTGTGTTTCAGTTGGTCAATACTGTGTCTCAGTAGGTCGATTCTGTGTCTCATTGGTCGATGCGTGTCTCAGTAGGTCGATACTGTGTTTCAGTAGGTCGATACTGTGTTTTCAGTGGGTAGATACTGTGCTCAGTAGGTCGATACTGCGTCTCAGTTGGTCGATACTGTGTCTCAGTTGGTAGATACTGTGTCTCAGTAGGTCGATACGTGCCCTCAGTAGGTAGATACTGTGTCTCAGTAGTCGATACTGTGTCTCAGTTGGTCGATACATGTGTCTCAGTGGGTAGATACTGTGTCTCAGTAGGTCGATACTGCGTCTCATTGGTCAAATACTGTGTTTCAGTAGGTCGATACTGTGTTTCAGTAGGTAGATACTGTTTTTTCAGTAGGTAGATACTGTGTTTCAGTAGGTAATACTGTGTCTCATAGGTCGATACTGTTTTTTCAGTAGTTAGATACTGTGCCCTCAGTAGGTCGATACTGTGTTTCAGTAGGTAGATACTGTGTCTCAGTAGGTCGATACTGTGTCTCAGTAGGTAGATACTGTGTCTCAGTAGGTCGATACTGTGCCCTCAGTTGGTCGATACTGTTTTTTCAGTAGGTCGATACTGTGCCCTCAGTAGGTCGATACTGTGTCTCAGTAAGTCGATACTGTGTTTCAGTAGGTAGATAATGTGTCTCAGTAGGTCGATACTGTGTCTCATTGGGTAGATACTGTGTCTCATTTAGGTCATACTGTGTCTCAGTAGGTAGATACTGTGTCTCATTAAGTCGATACGTGCTCAGTTGGTCGATAACGTTGTCTCAGTAGGTAAACTGTGTCTCAGTAGGTCGATACTGCGTCTCATTGGTCGATACTGGTGTTTCAGTAGGTAGATACTGTGTTTCAGTAGGTAGATACTGTGTTTCAGTAGGTAGATACTGTGTCTCAGTAGGTCGATACTGTGTTTCATAGTTAGTTTACGTGTCTCATAGGCGATACTGTGTTTCAGTAGTAGATACTGTGTCTCAGTAGGTCGAACTGTGTCTCAGTAGGTAGATACTGTTTTCTCAGTAGGTCGATACTGTGTCTCAGTTGGTCGATACTGTGTTTCAGTAGGTCGATACTGTGTTTTCAGTAGTAGAACTCCCGTCTCAGTAAGTCGATACTGTGTCTAAATAGGTCGATACTGTGTCTCAGTTGGTCGATACTGTGTTTCAGTAGGTCGATACTGTGTTTCAGTAGGTAGATATTTGCGTCTCAGTAAGTCGATACTTGTGTTTCAGTAGGTAGAAAACTGTGTCTCAAGTTGGTCCGATACTGTGTCTCAGTAGGTTTGGCTTTCCTTCCCCTTTCTCTCTCTATATCAGCCCTTACTCTGTCAACTTCTCCTCTCTCTCTCTCTCTCTCTCTCTCCCCTCTCTCCCCTCTTCTCTCTCCTCACTCCCCTCCTCACTCTGTCACTGCACGATCAAAAAACCTCAGTGGGCCACGGGGCACCACTGCCTGACGCACGATACAACCCACGTAGATCCCCCCTCCCTATCTTTCTTTCCCACAAGGGGGGAAAGGGGAAAGGGGGGGAGGGGTAAAAAAAACCCCCCAAATAACCCCTTAATTACAAAGGAGTAAGAGGCACTGTGCCCTTTTGGCACTCAGCAGTTCCCCTCTCACGGCACGACTGGCACTACGAAACCAGCCGCCATGGAGGTCCAGAGAGTGCCATGTACGTCCAGAGAGTTTCCAAGGAGAGTGCCAAGGGTCAGTCAACTGGGCGACCTTGAAAGCCTTGAAAAGGGGGGGAGGGTGCCCCACTCTCCCCAAAGGGGCCGAAATGGGGCTTCCCAGAGTGCTGTTGGCATTCTAGTTAATGTGGGTACTGGGATTGAGTGCCAGGGTGTTGTTGGCACTCAAGTTTATGTGATACTGGGGTAGATGGCCAGAGTGTTGTTGGCACTCTAGTTGATGAATACTGGGGTTTTTTAGTGCCAGTGTTGTTTTCACTCTAGTTGATATACTGGGGTAAGTGCTAATTGTTGTTGGGACTCCAGAGTGCCCTGGTGGCACTGGTAATAACCTTGTGATGGGTTAACCGTGCCGGATGAGAGGTTGATCCAGAAGGCCAGGAACAGTGTCAGTGAAGGGGTGCCAGTGAAGGAGTGCCAGTGAAGGAGTGCCAGTGAAGGAGAGCAGCAGTGCCTCTTATTGTCTGGGACATCGTACCAACTTAGGTAGGTGTACAGTGTACTCACCTAATTGTGGTTGCAGGAGTCTGTGTGTGTGTGTGTGTGTGTGTGTGTGTGTGTGGTGTGTGTGTGTTGTGTATTCACTTACTTGAAATTGCAGAGGTCGAGTCACAGCTCCTGGCCCCGCCTCTTTGCTGGGTGGTACTTGGTCCACTCTCACCCTGCTCCACGAGCTTTATCATACCTCTTCTTAAAGCTGTGTATTGATCCTGCCTCCACTACATCACTCTCCAGATTGTTCCACTTCCTGACAACTCTATGACTGAAGAATTACCTCCTAACATCCCAGTGACTCATCTGAGCTTTCAACTTCCAGTTGTGACCCCTTGTTACTGGAGTTTACCTGGAGAGAGTTCCGGAGGTCAACGCCCCCGCGGCCCGGTCTGTGACCAGGCCTCCTGGTGGATCAGAGCCTGATCAACCAGGCTGTTACTGCTGGCTGCGCGCAAACCAACGTACGAGTCACAGCCCGGCTGGTCAGGAACCGACTTTAGGTGCTTGTCCAGTGCCAGCTTGAAGACTGCCGGGGGTCTGTTGGTAATCCCCCTTATGTATGCTGGGAGGCAGTTGAACAGTCTCGGGCCCCTGACACTTATTGTATGGTCTCTTAACGTGCTAGTGACACCCCTGCTTTTCATTGGGGGGATGTTGCATCGTCTGCCAAGTCTTTTGCTTTCGTAGTGAGTGATTTTCGTGTGCAAGTTCGGTACTAGTCCCTCTAGGATTTTCCAGGTGTATATAATCATGTATCTCTCCCGCCTGCGTTCCAGGGAATACAGGTTTAGGAACCTCAAGCGCTCCCAGTAATTGAGGTGTTTTATCTCCGTTATGCGCGCCGTGAAGGTTCTCTGTACATTTTCTAGGTCAGCAATTTCACCTGCCTTGAAAGGTGTTGTTAGTGTGCAGCAATATTCCAGCCTAGATAGAAACAAGTGACCTGAAGAGTGTCATCATGGGCTTGGCCTCCCTAGTTTTGAAGGTTCTCATTATCCATCCTGTCATTTTTCTAGCAGATGCGATTGATACAGTGTTATGGTCCTTGAAGGTGAGATCCTCCGACATGATCACTCCCAGGTCTTTGACGTTGGTGTTTCGCTCTATTTTGTGGCCAGAATTTGTTTTGTACTCTGATGAAGATTTAATTTCCTCGTGTTTACCATATCTGAGTAATTGAAATTTCTCATCGTTGAACTTCATATTGTTTTCTGCAGCCCACTGAAAGATTTGGTTGATGTCCGCCTGGAGCCTTGCAGTGTCTGCAATGGAAGACACTGTCATGCAGATTCGGGTGTCATCTGCAAAGGAAGACACGGTGCTGTGGCTGACATCCTTGTCTATGTCAGATATGAGGATGAGGAACAAGATGGGAGCGAGTACTGTGCCTTGTGGAACAGAGCTTTTCACCATAGCTGCCTCGGACTTTACTCTGTTGACTACTACTCTCTGTGTTCTGTTAGTGAGGAAATTATAGATCCATCGACCGACTTTTCCTGTTATTCCTTTAGCACGCATTTTGTGCTCTATTACGCCATGGTCACACTTGTCGAAGGCTTTTGCAAAGTCTGTATATATTACATCTGCATTCTTTTTGTCTTCTAGTGCATCTAGGACCTTGTCGTAGTGATCCAATAGTTGAGACAGACAGGAGCGACCTGTTCTAAACCCATGTTGCCCTAGGTTGTGTAACTGATGGGTTTCTAGATGGGTGGTGATTTTGCTTCTTAGGACCCTTTCAAAGATTTTTATGATATGGGATGTTAGTGCTATCGGTCTGTAGTTCTTTGCTGTTGCTTTACTGCCCCCTTTGTGGAGTGGGGCTATGACTGTTGTTTTTAGTAACTGTGGGACGACCTCCGTGTCCATGCTCCCTCTCCATAGGATGGTAAAGGCTCGTGATAAGGGCTTCTTGCAGTTCTTGATGAACACGGAGTTCCATGAGTCTGGCCCTGGGGCAGAGTGCATGGGCATGTCATTTATCGCCTGTTCGAAGTCATTTGGCGTCAGGATAACATCGGATAGGCTTGTGTTAATCAAATTCTGTGGCTCTCTCATAAAAAAAATAATTTTGATCTTCGACTCTCAGTCTGGTTAGCGGCTTGCTAAAAACTGAGTCATATTGGGACTTGAGTAGCTCACTCATTTCCTTGCTGTCATCTGTGTAGGACCCATCTTGTTTAAGTAGGGGCCCAATACTGGACGTTGTTCTCGACTTTGATTTGGCATAGGAGAAGAAATACTTTGGGTTTCTTTCGATTTCATTTATGGCTTTTAGTTCTTCCCGCGATTCCTGACTCCTATACGATTCCTTTAGCTTAAGTTCGAGATGTGTTACATCTCTGAAACATTCTGTCCCTATCCACCTTGTCAATTCTTCTCAGTATTTTATATGCTGTTATCATGTCCCCCCTGTCCCTCCTGCCCTCCAGTGTCGTCAGATTGATTCTCGTTAACCTCTCCTTATAGGACATACCCTTTAGTTCCGGGACTAGTCTTGTTGAAATTATTATTATTATAATCAAAAAGAAGCGCTAAGCCACAAGGGCTATACAGCTGTCTTGTTGAAAACCTTTGCACTTTCTCTAATTTCTTGATGTGTATGACCAGGTGTGGGGTTCCAAACTGGTGCTGCATACTCCAATATAGGCCTGACGTACAGGGTGTACAGTCTTGAACGATTCCTTACTGAAGTGTGGAAGCTTTATTCTTAGGTTTGTTAGGCACCCATATACTGCAGCACTTATCTGGTTGATGTGCGCCTCAGATGTGCTCGGTATGACACCCCAAGATACTCTCCTTGAGTGAGGTTTGTAGCTTTTGGATCCCTAGCCTGTATTCTGTTTGCGGTCTTCTTAGGCCTTTCCTAGTCTTCATAACTTTGTACTTGGTGGGGTTAAACAGCTGGCAATGTGTCCGGATCTCTTTGTAGTCCTACCTGATCCTCGTCCGACTGAATTCTCCGCATTAGCTTCACTCTTCACATCGCCTGTAAATAGGGCACCTCTAACCATCCTTTTCGTCATGCAAAAATAACCTAAACAGCCCCGGTCCAGGACTGCCCTTGGGGAACCCCCTCATCACCCGCACCAACTCAGATACTACTCACATACCTCATTTGTTTGTTTCCTTTCTGCGGGTTTCCCTATTATTTGCAGGCCTCCCGTTATTCCCCCTATATAAAGAACTGTGTCAAAAGCCTTTTTACATTCAAGAAAATGCAGTTTTACTTCTGTCACCTTTGTAAAACTCCGTAGTTTTTGTGTTACAATAGTGACTTCTTTTAAGGGAAGATAGGGCACAGAAAATATAGTATTAAGGTCAATTTTGATCCCCTCTAGCGTCTATCGTTTCTGTTTTGTAAGAGTTTATCGTGATTTTGTTTCATTGTCCTGAAAAAATTAGGCAGCTTCTAAAGCACTTTTGGTTTGAAACTAAATGAATACAAACCAACCAAATTAAGTTGAGTCTTTAATAAAAAAGGGTGTCCGGGGTAAAAATTTACATTAAAAATAGAATAATTAAGTAGATAAACTGCTACCAACCCTTGTAATACTTATTAACTTATATATCAATTTTATTTTTTATTCTGTACATATATATATGGGGGGAAACACCCAGATAATGTACATATACTGTTATACTCTTATTTTATTCCCATCGGTACATTGTTATACGAATTACTCGTAAGTACAAGAGTAATTTTGATGTTGTGTTTGTGAGTGCTAAAGAGTCCGGTTTTGACTCAATGTAGATTAAAATGTCACTAACTTCTAGACCATCAAAGAAATCAAATTTTACTTGAATATGATACCCATTCCCCAAAACACAATAATGATTAAAGTGAACAACCAGTGTCAGGAAGGGAATAAAGGGAGAACAAACCCAACTCTGGACCTTAAACAGATCCTAAAACAAAGTATAAAACTACTATTACTGAAATTGGATCGAAATTTCCCGATTTCCTGACTATGACGGTGTAGATGCCAAAACAATGTAGGTCGAGATTTAAACTCGGACCAAAATATTCTTCGCGAAACACAACTTTCTAAAAAAAGTTAGATTCAGTAAGTGTAAATAATGCTATTGAACGTGTTGCACAGATTTCCCAATTATTCCCCGGGCTTACCATGGGAGACACATCGCCCAAAAAAATGGAGTCTAAATAACACGAACCAGGGAATAGGGTTCTCCCAGACAGCAGGATGGGGTGTAAACCACCACCGTAACAAGGAGAGAATCAAACCTACAGATCCATCATCGGGTGATTTTGTCGACTGGACCTGGCAAACCACAAAAAAGCAGGAGTTTCGCATGTTGGTAGCCAATGGAAACTCTCCAAAACAATCAAAAAATGAAGGGGGTAGTTTTTCCACCCCCCTAATAAATAAAAATATAAAAACACGAACTTTTAGCTTTAGCTGTTTTGGGAAACGTCAAATATAAATTTACGTATCTGAAAAAACAAAAAAATTTTATTTATATTTCCCCTGATGTCGCATAACAACTACCCCACCAGCCCGACCCCCACCACCACCACCACCACCTACCCCACCACCACCACCACCGCCCGACACCACCACCCACCACCAGGCCTGCCACCACCACACCACCACACCACCTGACCCCACCACCACCCCCCACCTGACCACCACCACCACCCCACCTACCACCACCACCACCACCACCAGCCTGACCACCACCACCACCACCAGCCTGCCACCACCCCCACCCCAGCCCGACCACCACCACAGCCTGACCACCCCCACCCCCACCCGCCCGACCACCACCACCACCACCACCCCCCTGACCACCACCACCACCAAACCCCCACCGACCACCACCACCACCCCCACCTGACCACCACCACCACCCCCACCAGCCCGAAAACCACCCACCCCCACCAGCCTGACCACCCCACCACCCCCAGCCTGACCCCACCCCCACCCGACCACCACCACCCCCACCAGCCTGACCACCACACCAGCCTGACCACCACCACCACCACCAGCCTACCACCACCCCACCCCCACCCCGACCACCACCCCCACCACCGACCACCCCCACCACCACCCGCCTGACCACCACCACCACCACCACCTGACCACCACCACCACCACCCCCAGCCTGACCACCCCACCACCACCCCCCACCCCCCGCCTGACCACCACCACCAGCCTGACCACCACCAACCACCACCCGCCCACCACCACCCCCACCACCACCACCGACCACCACCACCAACCACCACCACCTGACCACCACCCCAACACCACCACCACCACCACCTGAAAAAACCACCCCCACCACCACCACCCCTGACCACCACACCACCACCAATACCACCCCCACCACCACCTCCCTACCACCCACCACCCCCACCACCACCACCACCACCCCCACCCACAACCCCACCACCACCACCACCCACAACCACCACCACCCCCCCAAAAACCTGACAACCACCACCACCAAAAACAGCCTGACAACCACCCCACCTAAAAATCACCCCCACTAGCCGACTCAACCCCCACCACCACCTTATCAAACCCCCAAACACCCCCAGCCTACAATAACCACCACCATCACCTAACAAAAAACACCATACCACCATAGCCCAACAACCACCACCCCCATTGACACCATCACCATCAGCCTAACAACCACCACCACCCTACCAGCCTAAAAAACCACCACCACCCCTGACAACAACCACCACCTCACCAAAGCCTGACAATAACCACCAGCCTGACAACAAACACCACCACCACCACCTACAACAATCCCACCACCCCAACCTACAACAACACCCCCACCACCAGCCTGACAAAACCCCCACTACCAAACCCGCCCGAAAACAACCACCACCAGCTTGACAACAACCCCCATCAAAACCCGCCTGCAACAACCACCACCATCACCCCCTGACAATAACCACCGCCGAAAAAAAACAATCACCACCACCACCATTTTGACAACAACCACCACCCCACCACCACCCTGACAACAAACCCCCCACCACCACCCCGAAAAAACACCCCCACCACCACCCCCACCCCGACAAAACCACCACCACCCCCACCACCAGCCCTGACAACAACCCCAAACCACCACCACCACCCCGACAACAACCACCCCACCAACCCCTGACAACAACCCCACCACCACCACCGCCTGACAACAACCACCCCCACCACCCCACCCCGACAACAACAAACCCCCACCACCACCACCCACAACAACCACCACCACCCTGACAACAACCCCACCACCACCCACCCTGACAACAACCCCCCACCACCCCCAGCCCGACAACAACAAACACCACCACACCCGCAACAACCACCACCACCACCACCCTGAAACAAAACCCACCACCCACCAGCCTGACAACAACAACCACCACCCCCACAACCCTGCAACAACAACCAACCACCACCAGCCTTACAACAAACAACAACCACCACCCCCAGCCGACAAACAACAACCACCACCCCACCCCCACCCCGACAAAATCCACCACCCCCACCCGCCGACAACAACAACCACCACCACCCCCTACACAAACCAAACCACCACCACCGCCCACAACAACAACCACCACCACCACCACCTGAAACAAAAACCCCCCCACCACCCGACAAAAAACAACAACCACCCCCCACCAGCCTGACAAAAACAACCCCACCACCTGACAAAAACAAACCCCCACCACCACCCCCTGACAACAACAACCACCACCCCACCACCCGACAACAACCACCCCCACCACCAGCCCACCAAAAAACAACCCCCACCCCCACCTGACAACAAAAACCACCACCCCCACCAGCCTGACAAAAACAAACCCCCACCACCCCCAGCCTGACAACAACAACAACCCCCCACCACCTACAACAACAACCCCACCACCACCACCCGACAACAACCACCCCACCACCAACCGCAACAACAACCCCCACCACCAGCCCGACAACAACAACCACCACCCCCACCACCTGACAACAACAACCACCACCCCACCACCCTGACAACAACCACACCACGACCACCAGCCTACAACAACCACCACCACGACCACCGCCCGACAAAACAACACCCCACCCCACCTGACAACAAAACAACCCCCACCACCGCCTGACAAAAACAAACCACCACCACCACCCCCCTGAAAAAACAAAACCCCCACCACCACCAGCCTGCAACAAAAAACCACCACCCCCGCCGACAACAACAACCACCCCCCACCACCCGCCTACAACAACAACCCCACCCCCACCCCCCCCTGACAACAACCCCCACCACACCACCACCTGAAACAAACACCACCATGACCACCAGCCTGACAACAACAACCACCACCACCACCACCTGACAACAAAACAACCACCACCACCAGCCGACAAAAACAACCACCACCACCACAACAAAACCACCACCACCACCCCCCTGACAACAACCACCACCACGACCCCCAGCCTGACAACAACCACACCCCACCCCCTGAAACAACAACCCCCACCACCACCAGCCGAAACAACAACAACCACCCCCACCAGCCTGACAACAACAAAAACAACACAACAAACCACCACCCCCACCAGCCTGACAACAACAAAAACCACCACGACCACGACCTGACAACAAAAACCACCCCACCCCCACCCCAGCCTACAAAAACAACAACAAAACAAAACAAACAACCACCCCACCAGCCTGCAAAAACCACCCCACCCCCCACCACCGACAAAAACAAAAACAACAACAACCACCCCCACCACCACCCCGCAACAAAACCACCACCACCACCACCGCCTGACAACAACAACAACAACAACAACCACCACCACCACCACCAGCCTACAACAACCACCACCCCACCACCACCCCGACAACAAAAAACCACCACCACCACCAGCTGACAACAAAACAAACCCCCACCACCAGCCGACAAAAACAACAACCCCCACCACCAGCCCGACAACAACCACCACCCCACCACCAGCCTGACAACAACAACCACCACCACCACCACCCCACAACAAAACAAACCCCCACCACCTGACAACACAACAACCACCACCACCACCTGACAACAACCACCCACCACCCCCAGCCCCGACAACAAAAACCACCCCCCACCACCACCTGACAACAAAAACAACCACCACCACCAGCCTGACAAAAAACAAACAACCACCACCACCAGCCGAAACAACCACCACCACCACCACCAGCCTGACAACAACAACCACCACCACCACCCCTGACACAACAACAACCACCACCCCCAGCCGACAACAAAAACAAACCCCCACCACCACCACAACAACAAAACCCCTACCCCCACCAGCCTGACAAAAAACAACAACCACCACCACCACCTGCAACAACAAAAAACCACCACCACCAGCCCGACAACAACCACCACCACCACACCACCTACAACAAAAACAACCACCACCCACCACCACCACCACCACCACCGCCTGACAACAACAACAACAACAACAACCACCACCACTACCCCGCCTGACAAAAAACAACAACAACAACCCCCCACCACTCCACCTGACAAAAACCACCACCACTACCCCCTGACAAAAACAACAACAAAAACAACAACCCCTACCCGCCCGACAACAAAAAAAACAAAAACCAACAACACCACCACCACCTGACAAAAAACAAAAAACAACAACAAAAACAAACCCCCACCACCAGCCTGACAAAAACAACAAAAACAAAACAACAACCACCACTCCCCCCAAACCTGACAACAACAACAAAAAAACCACCACCCAGCCTGACAACAACAACAAAAACAACAACAAACCCCCACCAGCCACAACAACAAAAAACAACAACAACCACCACTACCACCAACCTGACAACAAACAACAACAACAACACACTGACCTTTAACTTTCTTTCCACTTAATGTTGAATTAAATATTCTAGTATGTTATGTTCATCAGGAACTACCATATACCACTACTATTTTGTTACCATTACTACCACTACTACTATATTAAAGTTCCACTACTACTCTACTCTACTACCACATTACCCCTACCCTCCACTACCACTACATTACAAAATACCCTACACCACTACTACTACCACTTCCATCACTACTAAAACTTATTTTCCCCACTTACTACGTCAATCTATATCTACAGGACCTTAAATTCCCAAAATTAAACCTTTACCTAAAACGCTTTCTTGATAGTTGGACAGAACCCACAGCATAACACCGACACAAAAATCTCTAGACATTTCCCCGTTTCGACTAAAAACCTTAAAAAATTCAAATTTTTTTCAAAGGCCCTAAAAACGGAAAACCCTACCTGAGAACTCTAGAACGCAGACACATTCATCAAATTTTAAAACTAAATTAAAACATCTTTTCTCCTGATACCCCCGACAACTAACTACTTATAACCCCCGGTGGTTCACAATTTCACCACTCACCCACTGATAAAACCCCAAAAAAACTAAACTTAATCTTAAAATAATAAATCCTAACTGTCATAAGTTTGCCTATGATACGCCCCTATAACACTTTGTTTTTGTGCCAAAACAAAAACATTCACATTTCTAAACTCACAAATTTGATGATCACTTAGCCTAATACTATAATCTTTGGGGGTTTTTTTAATTTTAAGAATAATCTAAGCGCTCGAAATGCCTAGCCATTTAGGTGCCTAGTGCCCCCTTGTAATTATTTTTTTAATAACTGTAAACCACACAATACCCAAAAAACCTGAAACCCCCGCATTGTAACCCTTTAGAGAATAAACCTTAAATTTTAATTTAAAATTACTGTTACCCTACCATTATTTCCTATTACTACCACACTACTCCCACATTTTTCCAAAACTACTACCACCAAAAACTATCAAACCTCAGCTCTTAGGTACAACTGTCACCCCCAGGATGCAACCATAAAAAGTCGACAAAACACCCGGGTTACCTACTTACTGCTAGGTGAACACGCCCAGCAGATGTAGGGTGACAACACACACACAAACACAAAACGAGTGGGTGAACATCTAAGAAAAATAAGGAAAATTAAAGGAAAACCTTAACGGGGAGGGATACCTTTTTCCCACAACGCTGTGACATAAAAAAAGGACAAAAGAATACAATAAATATATTGTATAAAGGCATTTTCGTAAAAATTTTTGTATTCTAAATTTTTTCCCCCTTAATAGCAAAACCCCTAAATTTAAATGTTTTTATATTAATTTACTTGTTTGATTGGCAAATCAACACTGCAAACCACCTCCCCCATTTTGTTTTGCATTTGGGGTGCCAGGCCCCCACTGGTACAAGTCACCTGATGCTAATCTGTGGGCCTTTAACTTCTTTCTGTTTTCTTGGGGTTTTTTTAAAATACCTCCACCCTCTGCTCTGCCCGGGGAGAACGCTTTTTCCCCTCCCTCGGGCTCATGTTATTTTATTTAGCGAATGTGTCTCAAGGGTGGCCGGGACATAGACGGGTAACTCCCGTGTGACACTCTTCACAAGCTTTAAATTATACCTATGTTTAACTAACGTTTTCATTTTATTATTAAAAATCAAAAAGAAGCGCTAACCCACAAGGGGCATACAGCTCTAACTTTTCCCAGAATTTTTTGTGTCCAAAAGACACTATATCTCTGGTCCCAAGTTTCAACTCTCGCCTACATTGTTCGGGGCATCTACCACTGCCGTAGTAAAGGTTTAATTACCTAAACCTGTTTCAGTATTAAGGAATTGTTTTGCGTGGGGTGTGGACCCTTGCTGAACGTCCCCCGTTGGGAATGGGTTTTTTCTCCTTGTTTCCTCCCTTTACACTGTTTTTTTCATTTCCTACAATCATTATTGCGTTTGGCGAAGGGTCATCATATTCAAGAAAGGGCTGTTTAAATTGTTTTGATGGCAAGAAGTTAGTGACTTTCTAACTCTACATTGAGTTCCCAAACCGAGCACATACTGAGCACTCACAAACACACACATCAATATTTTCTCTTTACTTTCGAGTACATTTTCCCCATAACAAAGTACCAGATGGTACATAATTTATAAGAGTTTTACTTTTACTGAATTATCTTAGGTTTCCCCCAAACAAATATATATATGTTTCAGAATAAGAAATTTAATATGATATATAAGTAAAAAAAGATATTTCTCCCAAAGGGGTTTTGTAGCAGTTTAAACTAAAACCCAATTATTCATTTTTTTTTAAATAATTTTATCACCCGGGCACCTTTTTTTTTTTAAAATCAAACTTATATTTGTTTTGGGTTTTTATTCCCTTTAGTTACAAACCAAAAGTGCTTTTTAGAAGCTGCCTAATTTACCCGGACAACTGAACACAAAAATACACTTATAAACCTTACAAAACCAGAAAAAGACTTAAAACAAGGGGATCAATAATTGACCTTATAGTTAAAAAAATGTTTCTGTGCCGATATCTTTAAATTTTAAAGAAATCCCCATATTGTAACAATTGTTTCCACTGATGGTGGTAGTGGGAATTTGTTTTCAGGGTGGTGGGGAAAGTAGTTTTTGTCAGGCTGGGGGGTGGGGTTTTTGTCAAGGGTAAATGGGGGTAGGATATTTTTTTTCAGGGAAAATATTCCCCACCACACATTTCCCCCAACACATCTCCATTGGGCCCCCACCTCCCGCTGCAATGTTTAAAACCCATGCCTCATCCCCATAAGTTTTTTGGGAGCACTGTCCCCTCACATTCCCCCCCTTTTTTGCTTTCCCTGGTTTCCTTTCCCTTTTCTCTAAAAACCTTTCCCCAGTGCACCCCTCACCTTCCTCCCCCCGTAAATTTTAAAGGTTCACCTGGGCTTTCAAAAGATCCATCGCCGACAAGGCCACCCCCCCAAAATCTGAACACCTTCACCCCCCCATGCAGTTTTTTCCACAAATTTCTTCCCTATGTTTTCTCCCCGCTCACATAAATATATCAATATATGAAAAAAACAAGTTGTATATGTTGAAAAAAACAATGTTTTTCAAATGAGAGAAGAGAGAGAGAGAGAGAGAGAGAGAGAAAGAGAGAGACCCGTTCCCGCTATGAACTTAATATAATGTACATAGAAAAAAAAGAGGTATGTTAGTTGTTATTGCACCAGAGGTACGTTAGTTGTGTTGCAGCAGACTTATAATGCTTGAGGTAAAAAACATACATGATATGGTTGTGTGTGATAGTTCCCTGCCTCATAAATAACTGCAGCTTCCAGACATCTCCATCTCCTTCTGTCATCTCCTACTACATGTCCTCGCTACACGTTCATGCGCATCTCGGCGCATCACATGTGCTCCTTACCTCTACATTCAAGCTGCTGCACTTTTGGGTTGTCACTATCCCCGGGCTGTTTCACCTAGGAATACAGTCATGTTCGTATAAGTCGTATCATGTACATGTAGAAATAAAAATTATTATTAGTGTGTATCGTGTAAATGGTCCAAGATATTTGTGTACTATTCCATTCATGGTATTGTGCCTTTTTTGTTAATTATTATTATTTATTGTTATCATATGGGATGCTGTAAATCTCTGCTGTGATTCTTTCGTGATAGGATGGGAAGCCTTAGTGTGAACGTTCCTGTGTTGTCGTGGTGTTGGCCTCGGTGTCCGTGTTTTTTGACAGAAGATTGGTGTTGGACGGGGCTGTCCAGTATCTATTCGGTGGAATCAGTCAATAATCAATGGTTGTGTTTCTTTGGTTATGGAAGAAATGTTGATAAGTTTCTTCCTGCGGGAGACAAGGTGATGTGAAAATTTTGAAGTAAGGAAGGAGGTCTTTCTGTTTAGGCTTGTTCGTCAAGAAGGTACTCAGTCTTGTTGTAAGGCTTATGGCGACACAGTCTTGTTGCAAGGTTGATGACGGCACAGTCTTGTTGCAAGGTTGATGACACAGTCTTGTTGCAAGGTTGATGACGGCACAGTCTTGTTGCAAGGTTGATGACACAGTCTTGTTGCAAGGTTGATGACGGCACAGCCTTGTTGCAAGGTTGATGACACAGTCTTGTTGCAAGGTTGATGACGGCACAGTCTTGTTGCAAGGTTGATGGCACAGTCTTTTTGTAAGGTTGATGACGACTCAGTCTTGTTGCAAGGTTATGGTGACAGCAGTGGTCAATTCAGTCATCTGAGCTGGTATATGTAGACTTTATGAAGTTATCATTGTATCTGGTGAGGACTTCAAGATAATAAGTTGACTTGCACTCCTTCCACTTCAACCTCTACAACCTGGTTGAGTGGGTCAGTGCATAAATTGTGAAGGTAGAGAAGGCTTAGCAGGATGATCAGATTGACTTTGATGGACTTAAGACTAGTGATATGGTGAAAGTATGAAGTCAGTGACACAATCTCTCTCTCTCTCTCTCTCTCTCTCTCAGGATGCTTGTCACGACCTCACTGAGTGGGCGACCCATAGCCATACCAAATTTCCATGTGTGTTAAATATGTTTGAAGCAGACTGAAGGTCACACGTGAGTCCGTGAGATAGACTCGTGTGAGGTGACAGCAGGTCACTGAAAGTACAACTGGTTGGTTAATGAGGGTTTCAAGCTTATCTACTACACACCACCAAAGTATCTAAAATTACACTGAGACACATACACATCATGGTATATATACTGAGAATCATACAACTTCATGGGGGTATATACCAAGTGTCTTTATATTATGGTAATGATGTTTGTGGCAAAATTTTCA
>NC_069490.1:1557191-1582871 GCF_026875155.1 Cherax quadricarinatus | reverse complement strand
TCAAAATAAGTGTGGAGATGAGATGTGGTAACGAGGAGGATCAAATTGGGGAAATGAGACGTGGTCAACGATGGAGGATCATAGTGGTAGAGATAGACGGGGTCAACGATGGAGGACATAGTGGGGGAGATGAGACGGTGGTCAACGATGGAGAATCATAGTGGTGGAGATGAGACTGTGGTCAACGATGGAGAATCATAGTGGTGGAGATGAGACGGTGGTCAACGATGGAGGATCATAGTGGTGGAGATGAGACGGTGGTCAACGACGGAGGATCATAGTGGTGGAGATGAGACGGTGGTCAACGACGGAGGATCATAGTGGTGGAGATGAGACTGTGGTCAACGGTGGTGGGTCACTATTGTGACCTCAGTCACCCTAGACTCATTAGTTAGGTAACAGTTGTCAGCAGGAAAGACACTTCCTGTGATCGTATTTCCTTGGACTTCCTCCTTTTTCCTGCAACATTGCAAGCTCCTGATGATGTGTTGATTGCAACACAAAAAGCCTAGAGCTATCATTCAACTCCCCCCCCCCCCCCGTGTTGTTTTCAATTTGCACCTCCATTTTCATAATTACCATATAATATGTTAGGAAGTTATTTCTTCACCTGAAGGTAGGTGCGAAAGGCCCCACGAAACTGAGTGAATTTGAAGAGTGGCAAGAAGCTGGGCCAGGAGCTGAGAGTCGACCCCTGTAGCCACAACTAGGTGAGTACACACACATGAAGAATCCAGAAAATAAAAGGTGGGGCAGTGACTAGACAGAGAAAAAAGTGAATTGGTGTGTGTGTGTGTGTGTGTGTGTGTATGTGTGTGTGTGTGTGTGTGTGTGTGTGTGTGAGTGTGTGTGTGTGTGTGTGTGTGTGTGTGTGTGTGTTGTGTGTGTGTGTGTTTTTCCAGCAAAACTTTGCTGCCACTACGGAAGTCGACTCCATCACCCATCATACATATCCCATATTGACCTTACATACCCGTGTTGACCTTACATACCCGTGTTGACCTTACATACCCGGGGTTGACCTTACATACCCGTGTTGACCTTACATTCCCGTGTTGCCCTTTACATACCCGTTTGACCTTACATACCCGTGTTGACCTTACATACCCGTGTTGACCTACATACCCGTGTTGACCTTACATACCCTTGTTGACCTTTAAACATACCCGTGTTGACCTTACATACCCGTGTTGACCTTACATACCCGTGTTGACCTTACATACCCGTGTTGACCTTACATACCCGTGTTGACCTTACATTCCCGTGTTGACCTTACATACCCGTGTTGACCTTACATACCCGTTTTTGACCTACATACCCGTGTTGACCTTACATACCCGTGTTGACCTTACATACCCGTGTTGACCTTACTTTACCCGTGTTGACCTTACATACCCGTTTGACCTTACATACCCGTGTTGACCTTACATACCCGTGTTGACCTTACATTCCCGTGTTGACCTTACATACCCGTGTTTGACCTTACATAACCCTTGTTGACCTTACATACCCGTGTTGACCTTACATACCCGTGTTGACCTTACATACCCGTGTTGACCTTACATACCCGTGTTGACCTTACATTCCCGTGTTGACCTTACATACCCGTGTTGACCTTACATACCCGGTTGCCCTTTACATACCCGTGTTGACCTTACATACCCGTGTTGACCTTACATACCCGTTTTTGACCTTACATTCCCGTGTTGACCTTACATACCCGTGTTGCCCTTTACATACCCGTGTTGACCTTACATACCCGTGTTGACCTTACATACCCGTGTTGACCTTACATACCCTGTTGACCTTACAAAACCCCGTGTTGACCTTACATACCCGTGTTGACCTTACATTCCCGTGTTGACCTACAATACCCGTGTTGACCTTACATACCCGTGTTGCCCTTTAAACATACCCGTTTTGACCTTACATACCCGTGTTGACCTTACATACCCGTGTTGACCTTACATACCCGTGTTGACCTTACATACCCGGTTGACCTTACATACCCGTGTTGACCTTACATACCCGTGTTGACCTTACAAAACCCGTTTGACCTTACATCCCCGGGTTTTTGACCTTACATACCCGTGTTGACCTTACATACCCGTGTTGCCCTTTACATACCCGTTTGACCTTACTACCCGTGTTGACCTTACATACCCATGTTGCCTTTACATACCCGTGTTGACCTTACATACCCGTTTTTTGACCTTACATACCCGTGTTGACCTTACATACCCGTGTTGACCTTACATACCCATGTTGACCTTACATACCCGTTTTTGACCTTACATACCCTGTTGACCTTACATCCCGTGTTGCCCCTTACATACCCGTGTGACCTTACATACCCGTGTTGACCTTACATACCCGTGTTGACCTTACATACCCGTGTTGACCTTACATACCCGTGTTGCCCTTTACTTTCCCGTGTTGACCTTACATACCCTGTTGACCTTACATACCCGTGTTGACCTTACATTCCCGTGTTGACCTTACATACCCGTGTTGACCTTACATACCCGTGTTGACCTTACATACCCGTGTTGACCTTCCCATACCCGTGTTACCTTACATACCCGTGTTGACCTTACAAAACCCGGTTGCCCTTTACATACCCGTGTTGACCTTACATACCCTGTTGACCTTCCCATACCCTGTTGACCTACATACCCGTGTTGACCTTACATACCCGTGTTGACCTTACATACCCATGTTGACCTTACATACCCTGTTGACCTTACATACCCGTGTTGACCTTAAAATACCCGTGTTGACCTTACATACCCGTGTTGACCTTACATACCCGTGTTGACCTTACATACCCGTGTTGACCTTACATACCCGTGTTGACCTTACATTCCCGTGTTGACCTTACATACCCGTGTGCCCTTTACAAACCCGTGTTGACCTTACATACCCCGTGTGACCTTACATACCCGTGTTGACCTTACATACCCGTGTTGACCTTACATTCCCGTTTTTGACCTTACATACCCGTGTTGACCTTACATACCCGTGTTGACCTTACATTCCCGTGTTGACCTTACATACCCGTTTGACCTTACATACCCGGGGTTGACCTTACATACCCGTGTTGACCTTTACATACCTTACAACAAACAACAGCCAACAACAACAACAGCCAACAACAACAACAGCCAACAACAACAACATATAACAACCACATAACACCAACAACAACAACAGCCAACAACAACATATAACAACCACATAACACCAACAACAACAACAGCCAACAACAACAACAGCCAACAACAACATATAACAACCACATAACACCAAAAACAACAACACCCAACAACAACATATAACAACCACATAACACCAGCAACAACAACAGCCAACAACAACAACAGCCAACAACAACAACAAGCCAACAACAACAACAGCCACCAACAACATATAACAACCACATAACACCAACAACAACAACAGCCAACAACAACAACAGACAACAACAACAACAACAACATATAACAACCACATAACACCACAACAACAACAGCCAACAACAGCCAACAACAACAACAGCCAACAACAACAACAGCCACCAACAACATATAACAACCACATAACACCAACAACAACAACGCCAACAACAACAACAGACAACAACAACAACATATAACAACCACATAACACCAACAACAACAACAGCCAACAACAACAACAGCCAACAACAACATATAACAACCACATAACCCCAGAAACAACAACAGCCAACAACAACAACAGACAACACTCAACATATAACAACCACATAACACCAACAACAACAACAGCCAACAACACTCAACAATTAACAACCACATAACACCAACAACAACAACACCAACAACCTCAACATATAACAACCACATAACACCAACAACAAACAACAGCCAACAACAACAACAGCCAACAACAACAACAGACAACAACAACAACATATAACAACCACATAACACCAACAACAAAAAACACCAACAACAACAACAGCCAACAACAACAACAGACAACAACAACAACATATAACAACCACATAACACCAACAACAACAGCCAAAACAACAACAGCCAACAACAACAACAGACAACAACAACATATAACAACCACATAACACCAACAACAACAACAGCCAACAACAACATATAACAACCACATAACACCAACAACAACAACAGCCAACAACAACATATAACAACCACATAAAAACCAAACAACAACAACAGCCAACAGCAACATATAACAACCACATAACACCAACAACAACAACAGCCAACAACAACAACAGAAAAACAACAACAACATATAACAACCACATAACACCAACAACAACAACAGCCAACAACAACAACAGACAACAGCAACAACAACAACAACAACATATAACAACCACATAACACCAACAACAAAAAACAACAATAACAACAACACCAACAACAACAACATATAACAACCAAAATAACACCAACAACAACAACAGCCAACAACAACAAAATAACAACCCCCATAACACCAACAACAACAACAGCCAACAACAACAACAGCCAACAACAACAACAGCCAACAACAACAACAGACAAAAACAACAACATATAACAACCACATAACACCAACAACAACAACAGCCAACAACAACAACACCAACAACAACAACAGACAACAACAACAACATATAACAACCACATAACACCATCAATTTGTCAATGTCAATAATTGACAAAAATATTAGAATTAGATCAATGTAGTGTAATATTAATTGATGGATTGATTCTGTGTAATTGATTCACGTCAGCAACACAGTGTCAGCACTGTGTTACTGTGTTATTGATGACGTGAGTGTCAGCACTGTGTTACTGTCTTATTGATGACGTGAGTGTCAGCACTGTGTTGTGTTAGTGATGACGTGAGTGTCAGCACTGTGTTACTGTCTTATTGATGACGTGAGTGTCAGCACTGTGTTGTGTTAGTGATGACGTGAGTGTCAGCACTGTGTTACTGTCTTATTGATGACGTGAGTGTCAGCACTGTGTTACTGTGTTATTGATGACGTGAGTGTCAGCACTGTGTTACTGTGTTATTGATGACGTGAGTGTCAGCACTGTGTTACTGTGTTATTGATGACGTGAGTGTCAGCACTCTGTTACTGTGTTATTGATGACGTGAGTGTCAGCACTGTGTTACTGATGACGTGAGTGTCAGCACTGTGTTACTGATGACGTGAGTGTCAGCACTGTGTTATTGATGACGTGAGTGTCAGCACTGTGTTACTGTGTTATTGATGACGTGAGTGTCAGCACTGTGTTACTGTGTTATTGATGACGTGAGTGTCAGCACTGTGTTACTGATGACGTGAGTGTCAGCACTGTGTTACTGATGACGTGAGTGTCAGCACTGTGTTACTGTGTTACTGATGACGTGAGTGTCAGCACTGTGTTACTGTGTTATTGATGACGTGAGTGTCAGCACTGTGTTACTGTGTTATTGATGACGTGTGTGTCAGAACTGTGTTATTGATGATGTGTAAGCACTGTGCTATTAATGTCGTGAGTGTCAGCACTGTGTTACTGATAACGTGAGTGTCAGCACTGCGTTATTGATGATGTGTCAGCACTGTGCTATTAATGTCGTGAGTGTCAGCACTGTTATTGATGACGTGAGTGTCAGCACTCTGTTACTGATAACGTGAGTGTCAGCACTGTGGTATTGATGATGTGACTGTTAACACTGTGTTATTGATGTGTCAGCACTGTTATTGGTGATGTGAGTGTCAGCACTGTGTTATTGATGATGTGAGTGTCAGCACTGTATAATTAATGACAACGTGTCAGCACTATGTCATTGATGAAGATAGTGTCAGCAGTGTGTCAGCGTCACTTAGTAGTTGAGAAGTAATCAATAAAGGCAGTTGGGAGGCAGTAGTTTGTTATTACTGCTGGTGAGTAACTGTCAGGCAAGACTGAGTAGAGGCAGGGAGGGAGAGAACCAGGGCGGCAGGGAGAGAACCAGGGCGGCAGGGAGAGAACCAGGGCGGCCGGGAGAGAACCAGTGAGAGAGAGAGAGAGAATCAGGGAGGTAACAAGGAAGGAAGGTAACCAGGGAGGAAGGGAGCCAGGGACGAAGAGAGCCAGGGAGGAAGGGAGCCAGGGACGAAGAGAGCCAGGGAGGAAGGGAGCCAGGGACGAAGAGAGCCAGGGAGGAAGGGAGCCAGGGAGGAAGAGAGCCAGGGAGAGAGAGGTAGGGTGGGGCTGAATGGTCGGGAGTGATAGGGGGAAGGTTGTTTAATAGTTAATTACAGTGTTACTGTTAGTAGTTGATAGTTTACTAGTTGTAGCAGCTAGCAAGGTGTATTGTAGCAGCTAGAAGGTGTATTGTAGCAGCTAGCAAAGTGTATTGTAGCAGCAAGGAAGGTGTGTTGTAGCAGCTAGCAAGGTGTATTGTAGCAGCTAGCAAGGTGTGTTGTAGCAGCTAGCAAGGTGTGTTGTAGCAGCTAGCAAGACTTGTTGTAGCAGCTAGCAAGGTGTGTTGTTGCAGCTAGCAAGGCGTATTGTAACAGCTAGCAAAGTGTGTTGTAGCAGCTAGCAAGGTGTGTTGTAGCAGCTAGCAAGGTGTATTGTAGCAGCTAGCAAGGCGTATTGTAACAGCTAGCAAGGTGTGTTGTTGCAGCTAGCAAGGTGTGTTGTAGCAGCTAGCAAGGTGTGTTGTTGCAGCTAGCAAGGTGTGTTGTAACAGCTAGCAACGTGTGTTGTAGCAGCTAGCAAGGTGAATTGTAACAGCTAGCAACGTGTGTTGTAGCAGCTAGCAACGTGTGTTGTAGCAGCTAGCAAGGTATGTTGTAGCAGCTAGCAACGTGTGTTGTAGCAGCTAGCAAGGTGTATTGTAGCAGCTAGCAAGGTGTATTGTAACAGCTAGCAAGGTGTGTTGTAGCAGCTAGCAAGGTGTATTGTAGCAGCTAGCAAGGTGTGTTGTAGCAGCTAGCAAGGTGTATTGTAGCAGCTAGCAAGGTTTATTGTAAACAGCAGCAAGGTGTAAATTGTAGCAGCTAGCAAGGTGTGTTGTAGCAGCTAGCAAGGTGTTTTGTAACAGCTAGCAAGATATGTTGTAGCAGCTAGCAACGTGTGTTGTAGCAGCTAGCAAGGTATGTTGTAGCAGCTAGCAACGTGTTGTAGCAGCTAGCAAGGCGTATTGTAACAGCTAGCAAGACTTGTAGCAGCTAGCAAGACTTGTTGTAACAGCTAGCAAGGTATGTTGTAGCAGCTAGCAAGACTTGTTGTAGCAGCTAGCAAGGTGTGTTGTAGCAGCTAGCAAGGTATGTTGTAGCAGCTAGCAAGACTTGTTGTAGCAGCTAGCAAGGTGTGTTGTAGCAGCTAGCAAGGTGTATTGTAGCAGCTAGCAAGGTGTGTTGTAGCAGCTAGAAAAGGGTGTTGTAGCAGCTAGAAAAGATTGTAGCAGCTAGCAAGGTGTTTGTAGCAGCTAGAAAGGGTTTGTTTGTAGCAGCTAGCAAGGTGTGTTGTAAGCAGCTAAGCAAGGTGTGTTGTAGCGCTAGCAAGGCTTGTAGCAGCAGAAAGGGTGTATTGTAGCAGCTAGAAGGTGTTTGTAGCAGCTAGCAAAGGTGTATTGTAGCAGCTAGAAGGTGTTTGTAGCAGCTAGCAAGGAGTTTGTAGCAGCTAGCAAGGTGTGTTGTAGCAGCTAGCAAGGTGTGTTGTAGCAGCTAGCAAGACTTGTTGTAGCAGCTAGCAAGGTGTATTGTAGCAGCTAGCAAGGTGTTTGTTAGCAGCTAGCAGGTGGTTTGTAGCAGCTAGCAAGGTGTATTGTACAGCTAGCAAATTTAAATTGTAGCAGCTAGCAAGGTTTTTGTAGCAGCTAGCAAGGTGTGTTGTAGCAGCTAGCAAGGTTTTGTAGCGGGCTAGCAAGGTGTATTGTAGCCTAGCAAGGTGTTTTGTAGCAGCTAGCAAGGTGTTTGTAGCCGCTAGCAAGGCGTATTTAAACAGCTAGCAAGGGGGGTATTGTAGACTTCTAGCAAGGTGTGTTGTAGCAGCTACCAAGGTGTTTGTAGCACTAGCAAGGTGTATTGTAGCAGCTAGCAAGGGTTTTGTACAGCTAGCAAGGTGTTTGTAGCAGCTAGCAGGGCTTTGTAACCAGCTGGGGCAAGTGTTTTGTAGCAGCTAGCAAGGCGTATTGTAACAGCTAGCAAGGTGTGTTGTAGCAGCTAGCAAGGCGTATTGTAGCAGCTAGCAAGGTGTGTTGTAGCAGCTAGCAAGGTGTGTTGTAGAAGCTAGCAAGGTGTGTTGTAGCAGCTAGCAAGACTTGTTGTAGCAGCTAGCAAGGTGTGTTGTAGAAGCTAGCAAGGTGTGTTGTAGCAGCTAGCAAGGTGTGTTGTAGCAGCTAGCAAAGGTGTGTTGTAGCAGCTAGCAAGGTGTGTTGTAAGAGCTAGCAAGGTATTTTTAGGCAGCTAGAAAGGGCTTTGTAGCAGCTAGCAATTTTTTGTAGAGCTAGCAAGGTGTGTTGTAGCAGCTAGCAAGGTGTGTTGTACAGCTAGCAAGGTGTGTTGTTAGCAGCTAGAAAGGGGTGTGTTGTAGCAGCTAGCAAGGTGTGTTGTAGCAGCTAGCAAGGTGTGTTGTAGCAGCTAGCAAGGTGTGTTGTAGCAGCTAGCAAGGTGTGTTGTAGCAGCTAGCAAGGTGTGTTGTAGCAGCTAGCAAGGCGTTTGTTGTAGCAGCTAGCAAGGTGTGTTGAAGCAGCTAGCAGGTGTGTTGTAGCAGCTAGCAAGGTTTTTGTAGCACCCAAGGGGGGCTAGCAGACGGTGTTGTAGCAGCCTGCAAGACGTGTTGTAGCAGCTAGCAAGACGGGGTTGGCAGCTAGCAAGGTGTGTTGTGGGGAAAGCTTTAGCAAGTGTGTTGTCGCAGCTAGCAAGACGTGTTGTAGCAGCTAGCAAGGTGTGTTGTAGCAGCTAGCAAGACGTGTTGTAGCAGCTAGCAAGGTGTGTTGTAGCAGCTAGCAAGGTGTGTTGTAGCAGCTAGCAAGACGTGTTGTAGCAGCTAGCAAGACGTGTTGTAGCAGCTAGCAAGGTGTGTTGTAGCAGCTAGCAAGACGTGTTGTAGCAGCTAGCAAGACGTGTTGTAGCAGCTAGCAAGACGTGTTGTAGCAGCTAGCAAGACGTGTTGTAGCAGCTAGCAAGACGTGTTGTAGCAGCTAGCAAGGTGTGTTTGTTGCAGCTAGCAAGACGTGTTTTTAGCAGCTAGCAAGACGTGTTGAAAGCAGCTAGCAAGACGTGTTGTAGCAGCTAGCAAGACGTGTTGTAGCAGCTAGCAAGGTGTGTTGTAGCAGCTAGCAAGCTGTGTTGTAACAGCTAGCAAGGTGTGTTGTAGCAGCTAGCAAGGTGTGTTGTGTAAGGTTTTAATACTTCAAACACTGTTTTAGTCGACACATCCGTCCAACCAAGTGCTTGATAAAACACTCACTAAGTCACACTGTAGTGCCACAAACATCAGTACCATATATATAAAGACACTTGGTATATACCCCCATGAAGTTGTATGATTCTCAGTATATATACCATGAAGTGTATGTGTCTCTGTGTAATTTTAGATAATTTGGTGGTGTGTAGTAGATAAGCTTGAAACCCTCATTAACCAACCAGTTGTACTTTCAGTGACCTGCTGTCACGTCACACGAGTCTATCTCACGGACTCACGTGTGACCTTCAGTCTGCTTCAAACATATTTAACACACATGGAAATTTGGTAAAGGCTATGGGTCGCCCACTCAGTGAGGTCGTGACAAGCATCCTGAGAGAGAGAGAGAGAGAGAGAGAGAGAGAGAGAGAGAGAGAGAGAGAGAGAGAGAGATTGTGTCACTGACTTCATACCTTCACCATATCACTAGTCTTAAGTCTATCAAAGTCAATCTGTCATCCTGCTAAGCCTTCTCAACCTTCACAATTTATGCACTGACCCACTCAACCAGGTTGTAGAGGTTGAAGTGAAAGGAGTGCAAGTCAACTTATTATCTTGACGTCCTCACCAGATACAATGATAACTTCATAAAGTCTACATATACCAGCTCAGATGACTGAAAATTTACCACTGGGTGTCACCATTTAAACCCTTTCAACAAGACTGTGTCATCAACCCTTTCAAAAGACCCGTGTCATCAACCTTGCAACAAGACTGGTCATCAACCCTTTCAACAAGACTGTGCGTCATCAAACCTTGCAACAAGACTGGCCGTCATCAACCTTGCAACAAGACTGTGTCATCAACCTTGCAACAAGACTGTGTCATCAACCTTGCAACAAGACTGTGCCGTCATCAACCTTGCAACAAGACTGTGTCATCAACCTTGCAACAAGACTGTGCCGTCATCAACCTTGCAACAAGACTGTGCCGTCATCAACCTTGCAACAAGACTGTGCCGTCATCAACCTTGCAACAAGACTGTGTCATCAACCTTGCAACAAGACTGTGTCATCAACCTTGCAACAAGACTGTGCCGTCATCAACCTTGCAACAAGACTGTGTCATCAACCTTGCAACAAGACTGTGTCATCAACCTTGCATCAAGACTGTGCCGTCATCAACCTTGCAACAAGACTGTGTCACCAACCTTGCAACAAGACTGTGCCGTCATCAACCTTGCAACAAGACTGTGTCACCAACCTTGCAACAAGACTGTGCCGTCATCAACCTTGCAACAAGACTGTGTCACCAACCTTGTAACAAGACTGTGCCGTCATCAACCTTGCAACAAGACTGTGTCATCAACCTTGCAACAAGACTGTGCCGTCATCAACCTTGCAACAAGACTGTGTCGCCATAAGCCTTGCAACAAGACTGAGTAAGTACCGTCTTGACGAACAAGCCTAAACAGAAAGACCTCCTTACTTCAAAATTTTCACATCACCTTGTCTCCCGCAGGAAGAAACTTATCAACATTTCTTCCACAACCAAAGAAAACACAACCATTGATTATTGACTGATTCCACCGAATAGATACTGGACAGCCCCGACCAACACCGATCTTCTGTCAAAAAACACGGACACTGAGGCCAACACCACGACAACACAGGAACGTTCACACTAAGGCTTCCCATCCTATCACGAAAGAATCACAGCAGAGATTTACAGCATCCCATATGATAACAATGAATAATAATAATGAACAAAAAAGGCACAATACCATGAATGTAATAGTACACAAATATCTTGGACCATTTACAGGATACACACTAATAATAATTTTTATTTCTACATGTACATGATATGACTTATACGAACATGACTGTATTCCTAGGTGAAACAGCCGGGGATAGTGACACCCAAGTGCAGCAGCTTGAATGTAGAGGTAAGGAGCACATGTGATGCGCTGGGATGCGCATGAACGTGTAGCGAGGACATGTAGTAGGAGATGACAGAAGGAGATGGAGATGTCTGGAAGCTGCAGTTATTTATGAGGCAGGGACTATCACACACAACCATATCATGTATGTTTTGTTACCTCAAGCATTATAAGTCTGCTGCAACACAACTAACGTACCTCTGGTGCAACACAACTAACATACCTCTGTTTTTCTATGTACATTATATATTAAGTTCATAGCTGGAACAGTCTCTCTCTCTCTCTCTCTCTCTCTCTCTCTCTCTCTCTCTCTCTCTCTCTCTCTCTTCATCCTGTAAGCACAAAGATTTACACACTTATGTAAAACACCTGCCAACATTATTGTTCAACATATGCAACTTGATTTCCTTCATATATTGATATATTTATGTGAGCGAGAGAAAACATATGCTAAGTAATACATGTGGAACAACTGCATGGAGGGAGTGAAGGTGTTCAGATATCTGGGAGTGGCCTTGTCAGCAGATGGATCTATGAAAGACCAGGTGAACCATAGAATTAACGAGGGGAGGAAGGTGAGTGGTGCACTGAGGAGTCTATAGAGACAAAGAAAGGTATCCATGGAAGCAAAGAAGGGGAATGTAGCAGTGTACAGTGCTACCAAAACTTATGGGAGTGAGGCATGGGTTTTAAACATTGCAGCGAGGAGGCTGGAGGCAATGGAGATGTGTCTGAGGGCAATGTGTGGTGTGAATATTTTGCCTTACAAAAACTATCTCTACCACCACTAGCCTGACAACAACCACCACCAGCCTGACAACAACTACCTTTACCACCATCACCCTGACAACTACTACCACTACCACCATCAGCCTGGCAACAACTGTTACAATACGTGACTTCTATTAAGTGAAGATATCGGCACAGAATACATATATGTACTATAAGGTCAACTTATTGATCCCCTCTAGCGTCTAGTCTGTTTCTGGTTTTGTAAGAGTTTATCAGTGTATATTGTAGTTCAGTTGTCCTGTAAAATTAGGCAGCTTCTAATAGCACTTTTGGTTTGTAACTAAATGAATATAAACCAACCAAATATAAGTTGAGATCTTTAATAACAAAGGTGTCCGGGTGATAATAATTACAGTTAAAAATATGAATAATTAAGTAGATAAACTGCTACACAACCCTTGTAGTATATCTTATTATACTTATATATCATACTTATTTCTTATTCTGTACATATATATAGTGCTGGGGACACCTCAGATAATGTACAGTATACTGTTATACTCTTATGATTATGTACCATCTGGTACATTGTTATGACGAGATGTACTCGTAAGTACAAGAGTGATATTGATGTGTGTGTTTGTGAGTGCTCAGTATGTGCTCGGATTGACTCAATGTAGAGTTAGAATGTCACTAACTTCTAGACCATCAAAGCAATCAAACAGCTTACTTGAATATGATGACCCATTTGCCAAACAGCAATAATGATTGTAGAAGTGAACAACACAGTGTCAGGTAAGGAATCAAGGAGAACAAACGATCCTAACTGTGGACGTTCAGCAGATCCTACACACACAGCAAAACACTTCCATAATACTGAAACAGAGTTCAGTAATTCAAATTTCCTGACTACGGCAGTGCGTAGATGCCAGAACAATGTAGGCAGAGAGTTGAACTTGGGACCAGAGATATAGTGTCTCTGCGACACAAAACTTCTGAAAACGTTAATTATCACTAGGTATAAATAATGCTCTGTGAAGAGTGTCACACGGAGTTACCAGCTCTATGTCCCGGCTCACCATTGGAGACACATTCGCTAAATAAATAACATGAGCTGAGGAGAACAGCGTTCTCCCAGACAGAGCAGAGATGGAGGTATAACCACCACCAAGAACACAGAAAGAAGTAAGGCCTACAGATTCAGCATCAGGTGACTTGTACCAGCTGGAGCCTGGCACCAACTGCAAAACAAGTGGGCAGGTGGTTTGCAGTGTTGATAGCCAATCAAAACAAGTCAGTTAATATAAAAACATGAAATTTAGAGCTTTAGCTATTAAGGAAAGCATCAGCAATACAAAATTATACGAAAATGCCATATATACAATATATTTATTGTATTCTTTTGTCCTTTTTTGATGTCACAGCAGCTTGTGACACAGGATATCCCCTCCCTGATACAGTTATCCTGAATATCCTTATTTTATCTCTAGATGCTTCACCACTCGTCTGTGTATGTGTGTGTGTTGTCACCCTACATCTGCTGTCGCTGTTCACCTAGCAGTAAGTAGGTACCTGGGTGTTAGTCGACTGTTATGAGTAGCATCCTGGGGGTGACAGTGTACCTAAGAGCTGAGGTTTGATAGTTGTGGTGGTAGTAGTAATGGAAAGATAGTGGGAGTAGTAGTGGTAGTAATAGAGAAATAATGGTAGTGGTAGCAGTAATTCAATTCAATTCAAGTTTATTCTCTATAAGGGTTACAATGCGGGGTTTACAGGTTTTGGGTATTGTGTGGTTTACATGTTATAAAATACTAATTACAGAGGGGGCACTAGGACACCTAACATGGCTAGGCATTTCGAGCAGACTTAGATTAATTCTTAACATTAAATCCTTACAGATTATAGTATTAAGGCTAAGTGACTACATCATAATTTGTGAGTTTAGCAATGTGAATGCTTTTGTTTTGGCACAAAACAAAGTGTCTATATTGGCGTATCATAGGCAAACTTATGACTAGTTAGGATTTATTATTTTAAGATTAAGATTAGTATTTCTGGGTTTATAGTCAGTGGGTGAGTGAGTGTAATTGTGAACCACCAGGTGGTTATCATGTAGTTAGTTGTCGGGGTGGATCAGGGAGATAAGATGTTTTCTAACTGTAGTTTTGAAAGTGATGAATGTGTCAGCAGTTCTAGAGTTCTCAGGTAGGATGTTCCAGATTTTAGGTCCTTTGAAATACATTGAATTTTTGTAAAGGTTTAGTCGGACACGGGGAATGTCGTAGAGATGTTTGTGTCTGGTGTTATGCCTGTGGGTTCTGTCGCAACTATCAAGAAAGCGTTTTAGGTCAAGGTTAATATTGGAATTTAAGGTCCTGTAGATATAGATTGCACAGTAGTAAGTGTGGAAATATAGTTTTAGTAGTGATGGAAGTGGTAGTAGTAGTGGTGATAGTGGTAGTTGTAATAGTAGTGGTAGTGGAGATGGTAGTGGTAATAGTGGTAGTAGTAGTAGTGGTAACAGTAATAGTAATAGTAGTAGTGGTAGTAATGGTAACAGTAATAGTAGTGGTAGTAGTGGTAGTAGTGGTAGTTCACTGACTGAACATAACAGTACTAGAATATTTAATGTCAACATTCAAGTGGATAAGTAAGTTGAAGGTCAGTGTGGTGGTTGTTGTTGTCAGGGTGGTGGTAGTGGTGGTTGTTGTCAGGCTGGTGGTCGTGGTGGTGGTGGTTGTCAGGCTGGTGGTCGTGGTGGTGGTGGTTGTTGTCAGGCTGGTGGTCGTGGTGGTGGTGGTTGTTGTCAGGCTGGTGGTCGTGGTGGTGGTTGTTGTCAGGCTGGTGGTGGTGGTGGTTGTTGTTGTCAGGCTGGTGGTGGTGGTGGTGGTTGTTGTCAGGGTGGTGGTAGTGGTGGTTGTTGTCAGGCTGGTGGTCGTGGTGGTGGTGGTTGTTGTCAGGCTGGTGGTCGTGGTGGTGGTGGTTGTTGTCAGGCTGGTGGTGGTGGTGGTGGTTGTTGTCAGGCTGGTGTGTGGTGTGGTTGTTGTTGTCAGGCTGGTGGTGGTGGTGGTTGTTGTCAGGCTGGTGGTCGTGGTGGTGGTGGTTGTTGTCAGGCTGGTGGTCGTGGTGGTGGTGGTTGTTGTCAGGCTGGTGGTCGTGGTGGTGGTTGTTGTCAGGGTGGTGGTTGTTGTCAGGCTGGTGGTAGTGGTGGTTGTTGTCAGGCTGATGGTGGTGGTGATTGTTGTCAGACTGGTGGTGGTGGTGATTGTTGTCAGGCTGGTGGTGGTGGTGATTGTTGTCAGGCTGGTGGTTATTGTCAGGCTTGTGGTGATGGTGGTGGTTGTTGTCAGGCTGATGGTGGTGGTGATTGTTGTCAGACTGGTGGTAGTGGTGATTGTTGTAAGGCTGGTGGTTATTGTCAGGCTTGTGGTGATGGTGGTGGTTGTTGTCAGGCTGGTGGTGGTGGTTATTAGGCTGGTAGTGGTGGTGGTGGTTGTTAGGCTGATGGTGATGGTTGTCAGACTGGTGGTGGTGGTTGTTCGGCTGATGGTGGTGATGGTGATTTTTGTTAGGCTGATGGTGGTGGTTATTGTCAGGCTGGTGGTGGTTGTGAGGTTGATAATGGTGGTGGTGGTGGTTGTAGTCAGGCTAGTGGGGGTGATTGTTAGTGGTGGTGGTGGTTGTCAGGCTGTTTTTATATTATTATGTATGTAGGAAGGCTGGAACAACTACACCTCTCATTGTGATTGCTGTTGGAGAGTTTCCATTGGCTACCAACACTGCGAACTACCTGCCTGCTTATTTTGTGGTTGGTGCCAGGCTCCAGCTCGTACAAGTCACCCGATGATGGATCTGTAGGTCTTGATTCTCTCTCATTGTTACTGGTGGTGGTTACACCTCCATCTCTGCTCTGTCTGGGAGAACACTATTCTCCTCGGTTCGTGTTATTTAGACTCCATTTTTGGTCGAGTGTGTCTCCGATGGTAAGCCGGGACATACATCTGGTAACTCTGTGCAACACTGTTCACATAGCATTATTTACACTTACTGATATCTAACGTTTTCAGAAGTTATGTGTCGCGAAGACACTCTCTATATCTCTGGTCCCGAGTTTAACTCTCGACCTACATTGTTCTGGCATCTACACACTGTCATAGTCAGGAAATCGGAATTGCTGATCTCAGTTTCAGTAATATGGTAGTTTTATATCTTTGGTATAGGATCTGTTGAAGGTCCAGAGTTAGGGTCGTTTGTTCTCCTTGATTCCTTACCTGACACTGTGTTGTTCACTTCTACAATCATTATTGCTGTTTGGCAAATGGGTCATCATATTCAAGTAAGCTGTTTGATTGCTTTGATGGTCTAGAAGTTAGTGACATTCTAACTCTACATTGAGTCAATCCGAGCACATACTGAGCACTCACAAACACACACATCAATATTACTCTTGTACTTACGAGTACATCTCGTCATAACAATGTACCAGATGGTACATAATCATAAGAGTATAACAGTATACTGTACATTATCTGAGGTGTCCCCAGCACTATATATATGTACAGAATAAGAAATAAGTATGATATATAAGTATAATAAGATATACTACAAGGGTTGTGTAGCAGTTTATCTACTTAATTATTCATATTTTTAACTGTAATTATTATCACCCGGACACCTTTGTTATTAAAGATCTCAACTTATATTTGGTTGGTTTATATTCATTTAGTTACAAACCAAAAGTGCTATTAGAAGCTGCCTAATTTTACAGGACAACTGAACTACAATATACACTGATAAACTCTTACAAAACCAGAAACAGACTAGACGCTAGAGGGGATCAATAAGTTGACCTTATAGTACATATATGTATTCTGTGCCGATATCTTCACTTAATAGAAGTCACGTATTGTAACACAAATCTACGGGAGTTTTACTAAAAGGTGACAGAAGTAAGACTGCATTTTCTTGAACTGTAAGAAGGCTTTCGACACAGTTCTTTATAATAGATTAGTAGAAAAGATAAAGTAGGCAGGAATAACAGGAGAGGCACTGCAAATAATCAGGGAATACCTGACAGAAAGGAAGCAACAAGTGATGGTATGTGACGTAGTATCTGAGTTGGTGCGGGTGATGAGCGGGGTTCCACAAGGGTCAGTCCTAGGACCGGTGCTGTTTATGGTATATTTGAATGACATGACGAAAAGGATAGGTTCAGAGGTGTCCCTATTTACAGGCGATGTGAAGATGTGAAGCTAATGCGGAGAATTCAGTCGGACGAGGATCAGGTAGGACTACAAAGAGATCCGGACACATTGCCAGCTGTTTAACCCCACCAAGTACAAAGTTATGAAGACTAGGAAAGGCCTAAGAAGACCGCAAACAGAATACAGGCTAGGGATCCAAAAGCTACAAACCTCACTCAAGGAGAGGATCTTGGGGTGTCATACCGAGCACATCTGAGGCGCACATCAACCAGATAAGTGCTGCAGTATATGGGTGCATAACAAACCTAAGAATAAAGCTTCCACACTTCAGTAAGGAATCGTTCAAGACTGTACACCGTGTACGTCAGGCCTATATTGGAGTATGCAGCACCAGTTTGGAACCCACACCTGGTCATACACATCAAGAAATTAGAGAAAGTGCAAAGGTTTTCAACAAGACAGCTGTATAGCCCTTGTGGCTTAGCGCTTCTTTTGATTATAATAATAATAATTTCAACAAGACTAGTCCGGAACTAAAGGGTATGTCCTATAAGGAGAGGTTAACGAGAATCAATCTGACGACACTGGAGGGCAGGAGGACAGGGGGGACATGATAACAGCATAAAAAATACTGAGAAGAATTGACAAGGTGGATAGGGACAGAATGTTTCAGAGATGTAACACATCTCGAACTTAAGCTAAAGGAATCGTATAGGAGTCAGGAATCGCGGGAAGAACTAAAAGCCATAAATGAAATCGAAAGAAACCCAAAGTATTCTTCTCCTATGCCAAATCAAAGTCGAGAACAACGTCCAGTATTGGGCCCCTACTTAAACAAGATGGGTCCTACACAGATGACAGCAAGGAAATGAGTGAGCTACTCAAGTCCCCATATGACTCAGTTTTTAGCAAGCCGCTAACCAGACTGAGAGTCGAAGATCAAAATTATTTTTTTTATGAGAGAGCCACAGAATTTGGTTAACACAAGCCTATCCGATGTTATCCTGACGCCAAATGACTTCGAACAGGCGATAAATGACATGCCCATGCACTCTGCCCCAGGGCCAGACTCATGGAACTCCGTGTTCATCAAGAACTGCAAGAAGCCCTTATCACGAGCCTTACCATCCTATGGAGAGGGAGCATGGACACGGGGGTCGTCCCACAGTTACTAAAAACAACAGGCATAGCCCCACTCCACAAAGGGGGCAGTAAAGCAACAGCAAAGAACTACAGACCGATAGCACTAACATCCTAATCATAAAAATCTTTGAAAGGGTCCTAAGAAGCAAAATCACCACCCATCTAGAAACCCATCAGTTACACAACCTAGGGCAACATGGTTTAGAACAGGTCGCTCCTGTCTGTCTCAACTATTGGATCACTACGACAAGGTCCTAGATGCACTAGAAGACAAAAAGAATGCAGATGTAATATATACAGACTTTGCAAAAGCCTTCGTACAAGTGTGACCATGGCGTAATAGAGCACAAAATGCGTGCTAAAGGAATAACAGAAAAGTCGGGTCGATGGATCTATAATTTCCTCACTAACAGAACACAGATGAGTAGTAGTCAACAGAGTAAAGTCCGAGGCAGCTATGGTGAAAGCTCTGTTCCACAAGGCACAGTACTCGCTCCCATCTTGTTCCTCATCCTCAATCTGACATAGACAAGGATGTCAGCCACAGCACCGTGTCTTCCTTTGCAGATGACACCCGAATCTGCATGACAGTGTCTTCCATTGCAGACACTGCAAGGCTCCAGGCGGACATCAACCAAATCTTTCAGTGGGCTGCAGAAAACAATATGAAGTTCAACGATGAGAAATTTCAATTACTCAGATATGGTAAACACGAGGAAATTAAATCTTCATCAGAGTACAAAACAAATTCTGGCCACAAAATAGAGCGAAACACCAACGTCAAAGACCTGGGAGTGATCATGTCGGAGGATCTCACCTTCAAGGACCATAACACTGTATTCAATCGCATCTGCTAGAAAAATGACAAGATGGATAATGAGAACCTTCAAAACTAGGGAGGGCCAAGCCCATGATGACACTCTTCAGGTCACTTGTTCTATCTAGGCTGGAATATTGCTGCACACTAACAACACTTTCAAGGCAGGTGAAATTGCTGACCTAGAAAATGTACAGAGAACCTTCACGGCGCGCATAACGGAGATAAAACACCTCAATTACTGGGAGCGCTTGAGGTTCCTAACCTGTATTCCCTGGAACGCAGGCGGGAGAGATACATGATTATATACACCTGGAAAATCCTAGAGGGACTAGTTACCGAACTTGCACACGAAAATCACTCACTACGAAAGCAAAAGACTTGGCAGACGATGCAACATCCCCCCAATGAAAAGCAGGGGTGTCACTAGCACGTTAAGAGACCAATACAATAAGTGTCAGGGGCCCGAGACTGTTCAACTGCCTCCCAGCATACATAAGGGGGATTACCAACAGACCCCTGGCAGTCTTCAAGCTGGCACTGGACAAGCACCTAAAGTCGGTTCCTGACCAGCCGGGCTGTGACTCGTACGTTGGTTTTGGCGCGCAGCCAGCAGTAACAGCCTGGTTGATCAGGCTCTGATCCACCAGGAGGCCTGGTCACAGACCGGGCCGCGGGGGCGTTGACCTCCGGAACTCTCTCCAGGTAAACTCCAGTAACAAGGGGTCACAACTGGAAGTTGAAAGCTCAGATGAGTCACTGGGATGTTAGGAGGTAATTCTTCAGTCATAGAGTTGTCAGGAAGTGGAACAATCTGGAGAGTGATGTAGTGGAGGCAGGATCAATACACAGCTTTAAGAAGAGGTATGATAAAGCTCGTGGAGCAGGGTGAGAGTGGACCAAGTACCAGCCAGCGAAGAGGCGGGGCCAGGAGCTGTGACTCGACCTCTGCAACTACAAGTAAGTGAATACACACACACACACACACACACACACACACACACACACACACACAGACTCCTGCAACCACAATTAGGTGAGTACACTGTACACCTACCTAAGTTGGTACGATGTCCCAGACAATAAGAGGCACTGCTGCTCTCCTTCACTGGCACTCCTTCACTGGCACTCCTTCACTGGCACTCCTTCACTGACACTGTTCCTGGCCTCTCCTGGATCAACCTCTCATCCGGCACTGGTTAATCCATCACAAGGTTATTACCAGTGCCACCAGGGCACTCTGGAGTGCCAACAACAATCTAGCACTCTACCCCAGTATATCAACTAGAGTGCCAACAACACTGGCACTCAACCCCAGTATTACATCAACTAGAGTGCCAACAACACTCTGGCACTCTACCCCAGTATCACATCAACTTGAGTGCCAACAACACCCTGGCACTCAATCCCAGTATCACATTAACTAGAATGCCAACAGCACTCTGGGAAGCACATTTCGGCACCTTGGGAGAGTGTGGCACCCCTCCCCCCCTTTTCAAGGCTTCAAGGTCGCCCAGTTGACTGACCCTTGGCACTCTCCTTGGCACTCTCTGGACGTACACTGGCACTCTCTGGACCTCCAATGGCGGACTGGATCGAGTGCCAGTCGTGCCGTGAGAGGGGAACTGCTGAGTGCCACAAGGCACAGTGCCTCTTACTCCTTTGTAATTAAGGGGTTATTTGGGGGGTTGTTTTACCCCCTCCACCCCTTCCCTTCCCCCTTGTGGGAAGAAAGATAGGGAGGGGGGATCTACGTGGGTTGTATCGTGCGTCAGGCAGTGGTGCCCCGTGGCCCACTGAGGTTATTGATCGTGCAGTGACAGAGTGAGAGAGGGAGTGAGAGAGAGAAAGAGAGAGAGAGAGAGAGAGAGAGAGAGAGAGAGAGAGAGAGAAGTTGACAGAGTAAGACTGATATAGAGAGAGAAAGGGGAAGGAAAGCCAAACCTACTGAGACACAGTATCGACCAACTGAGACACATTATCTACCTACTGAAACACAGTATCGACTTACTGAGACGCAGTATCTACCTACTGAAACACAGTATCGACCTACTGAGACACAGTATCTACCTACTGAAACACAGTATCTACCTACTGAAACACAGTATCGACCTACTGAGACACAGTATCTACCTACTGAAACACAGTATCTACCTACTGAAACACAGTATCGACCTACTGAGACACAGTATCTACCTACTGAGACACAGTATCGACCAACTGAGACAAAGTATCGACCTACTGAGACACAGTATCTACCTACTGAGACACAGTATCGACCTACTGAGACACAGTATCTACCAACTGAGACACAGTATCGACCAACTGAGACGCAGTATCGACCTACTGAGACACAGTATCTACCTACTGAAACACAGTATCGACCTACTGAAACACAGTATCGACCTACTGAGACACAGTATCTACCTACTGAAACAGGGTATCGACCTACTGAAACACAGTATCGACCTACTGAGACAGTATCTACCTACTGAAACACAGTATCGACCAACTGAGACGCAGTATCTACCTACTGAAACACAGTATCGACCTACTGAAACACAGTATCGACCTACTGAGACACAGTATCGACCAACTGAGACGCAGTATCGACCTACTGAGACACAGTATCGACCTACTGAGACACAGTATTGACCAACTGAAACACAGTATCGACCTACTGAGACACAGCATCGACCAACTGAGACACAGTATCTACCTACTGAAACACAGTATCGACCTACTGAAACACAGTATTCGACCTACTGAAAACAGTATCGACCAACTGAGACGCAGTATCTACCTACTGAAACACAGTATCGACCTACTGAAACACAGTATCTACCTACTGAAACACAGTATCGACCTACTGAAACACAGTATCGACCTACTGAAACACAGTATCGACCAACTGAGACGCAGTATCTACCTACTGAAACACAGTATCGACCTACTGAAACACAGTATCTACCTACTGAAACAGTATCGACCTACTGAAACACAGTATCGACCTACTGAAACACAGTATCGACCTACTGAAACACAGTATTGACCTACTGAGACACAGTATCGACCAACTGAGACGCAGTATCGACCTACTGAGAACACAGTATCGACCACTGAGAGACGCAGTATCTACTACTGAGACAGTATCTACCTACTGAAACACAGTATCGACCTACTGAGACAGCATCGACCAACTGAGACGCAGTATCGACCTACTGAAACACAGTATCGACCTACTGAAACACAGTATCGACCAACTGAGACGCAGTATCTACCTACTGAAACACAGTATCGACCTACTGAAACACAGTATCGACCTACTGAAACACAGTATTGACCTACTGAAACACAGTATCGACCTACTGAAACACAGTATTGACCTACTGAGACACAGTATCGACCAACTGAGACGCAGTATCAACCTACTGAGACACAGTATCGACCAACTGAGACGCAGTATCTACCTACTGAGACAGTATCTACCTACTGAAACAGGGTATCGACCTACTGAGACAGCATCGACCAACTGAGACGCAGTATTGACCTACTGAAACACAGTATCGACCTACTGAAACACAGTATCGACCAACTGAGACGCAGTATCTACCTACTGAAACACAGTATCGACCTACTGAAACACAGTATCGACCTACTGAAACACAGTATTGACCTACTGAAACACAGTATCGACCAACTGAGACGCAGTATCTACCTACTGAGACACAGTATCGACCAACTGAGACACAGTATTGACCAACTGAAACACATCATCGACCTACTGAAACACAGTATCGACCTACTGAAACACAGTATCGACCAACTGAGACGCAGTATCGACCAACTGAGACGCAGTATCGACCTACTGAGACACAGTATCGACCTACTGAAACACAGTATCGACCTACTGAGACACAGCATCGACCAACTGAGACGCAGTATCTACCTACTGAAACACAGTATCGACATACTGAAACACAGTATCGACCTACTGAAACACAGTATCGACCTACTGAAACACAGTATCGACCAACTGAGACGCAGTATCTACCTACTGAAACACAGTATCGACCTACTGAGACACAGCATCGACCAACTGAGACGCAGTATCTACCTACTGAAACACAGTATCGACCTACTGAACACAGTATCGACCTACTGAAACACAGTATCGACCTACTGAAACACAGTATCTACCTACTGAAACACAGTATCGACCTACTGAGACAGCATCGACCAACTGAGACGCAGTATCTACCTACTGAAACACAGTATCGACCTACTGAAACACAGTATCGACCTACTGAAACACAGTATCGACCTACTGAAACACAGTATCTACCTACTGAAACACAGTATCGACCTACTGAGACACAGCATCGACCAACTGAGACGCAGTATCTACCTACTGAAACACAGTATCGACCTACTGAAACACAGTATCGACCTACTGAAACACAGTATCGACCTACTGAAACACAGTATCGACCTACTGAAACACAGTATCTACCTACTGAAACACAGTATCGACCTACTGAGACACAGCATCGACCAACTGAGACGCAGTATCTACCTACTGAAACACAGTATCGACCTACCTGAAACACAGTATCGACCTACTGAAACACAGTATCGACCTACTGAAACACAGTATCACTACTGAAACACAGTATCGACCTACTGAAACACAGTATCGACCTACTGAAACAGTATCGACCTACTGAAACACAGTATCGACCTACTGAAAGGCACCTAGTGAATGAAGCTACAGAAAGGTACCTAGTGAATGAAGCTACAGAAAGGCACCTAGTGAATGAAGCTACAGAAAGGTACCTAGTGAATGAAGCTACAGAAAGGTACCTAGTGAATGAAGCTACAGAAAGGTACCTAGTGAATGAAGCTACAGAAAGGTACCTAGTGAATGAAGCTACAGAAAGGTACCTAGTGAATGAAGCTACAGAAAGGTACCGAGTGAATGAAGCTACAGAAAGGCACCTAGTGAATGAAGCTACAGAAAGGCACCTAGTGAATGAAGCTACAGAAAGTACCTAGTGAATGAAGCTACAGAAAGGCACCTATGAATGAAGCTACAGAAAGGCACCTAGTGAATGAAGCTACAGAAAGGTACCTAGTGAATGAAGCTACAGAAAGGTACCTAGTGAATGAAGCTACAGAAAGGCACCTAGTGAATGAAGCTACAGAAAGGTACCTAGTGAATGAAGCTACAGAAAGGTACCTAGTGAATGAAGCTACAAAAAGGCACCTAGTGAATGAAGCTACAGAAAGGTACCTAGTGAATGAAGCTACAAAAAGGCACCTAGTGAATGAAGCTACAGAAAGGCACCTAGTGAATGAAGCTACAGAAAGGCACCTAGTGAATGAAGCTACAAAAAGGCACCTAGTGAATGAAGCTACAAAAAGGCCCTAGTGAATTGAAGCTACAAAAAGCACCTAGTGAATGAAGCTACAAAAGGCACCTAGTGAATGAAGCTACAAAAGTCACCTAGTGAATGAAGCTACAGAAAGGCACCTAGTGAATGAAGCTACAAAAAGGCACTAGTGAATGAAGCTACAAAAAGGCACCTAGTGAATGAAGCTACAAAAAGGCACCTAGTGAATGAAGCTACAAAAAGGCACCTAGTGAATGAAGCTACAGAAAGGCACCTAGTGAATGAAGCTACAAAAAGGCACCTAGTGAATGAAGCTACAAAAAGGCACCTAGTGAATGAAGCTACAAAAAAGGCACCTAGTGAAATGAAGCTACAAAAAGGCACCTAGTGAATGAAGCTACAAAAAGGCACCTAGTGAATGAAGCTACAAAAAGCACCTAGTGAATGAAGCTACAAAAGGCACCTAGTGAATGAAGCTACAAAAAGGCACCTAGTGAATGAAGCTACAAAAAGGCACCTAGTGAATGAAGCTACAAAAAGGCACCTAGTGAATGAAGCTACAAAAAGGCACCTAGTGAATGAAGCTACAGAAAGGGAGGAGAGTGATTTCTTGTATAGCTAACCTGCATGTACCTATTACTGTAACATTAATCACTGTTACTGTAACATTAATCACTGTTACTGTAACATTAATCACTTGTTACGTAACATTTTAATCACTGTTACTGAACATTAATCACTGTTACTGTAACATTAATCACTGTTACTGTAACATTAATCACTATTACTGTAACATTAATCACTGTTACTGTAACATTAATCACTGTTACTGTAACATTAATCACTATTACTGTAACATTAATCACTATTACTGTAACATTAATCACTGTTACTGTAACATTAATCACTGTTACTGTAACATTAATCACTGTTACTGTAACATTAATCACTGTTACTGTAACATTAACACTGTTACTGTTACATTAATCACTATTACTGTAACATTAATCACTATTACTGTAACATTAATCATTTTACTGTAACATTA
>NC_069490.1:1329691-1552191 GCF_026875155.1 Cherax quadricarinatus | reverse complement strand
GCAGGTAGTCACCACATACCCATCCTGTGGGTGGTAGTCACCATATACCCATCCTGTGGGCGGTACTCATAAGATTACAGAGGTACATAATGGTTCCAGGGACTGAGCCCCGAAGTTATGATAGCTGAGAATGTTACAAAGGTAATGAACTCACAAGTAACAAAGACAACTGACGACGCTGGTGATCGTGGAGCGCTGCGTCGGGGAACACGTCACAGAAAACACAAGAGAACACTTCACGATGACTGTGTAAAAGATCCCTAGAAAACCAGAAATGATCCACAGAGAGATTTGGCTTCAGCTGGCGTCAGTGTTGAGTCTTCAGCTGGCGTCAGTGTTGAGTCTTCAGCTGGCGTCAGTGTTGAGTCTTCAGCTGGCGTCAGTGTTGAGTCTTCAGCTGGCGTCAGTGTTGAGTCTTCAGCTGGCGTCAGTGTTGAGTCTTGAAGCTGGAAGAACTGCCAGAAAGCCGGTAGGTAAACAATTATTGACGGCTGTGTTGGGCACTCGATCATAAGGGACAGATCAGTGGTAGTGAAGTACATGGGTACAGATCAGTGGTAGTGAAGTACATGGGTACAGATCAGGTAGTGAAGTACATGGGTACAGATCAGTGGTAGTGAAGTACATGGGTACAGATCAGTGGTAGTGAAGTACATGGGTACAGATCAGTGGTAGTGAAGTACATGGGTACAGATCAGTGGTAGTGAAGTACGTGGGTACAGATCAGTGGTAGTGAAGTACATGGGTACAGATCAGTGGTAGTGAAGTACATGGGTACAGATCAGTGGTAGTGAAGTACATGGGTACAGATCAGTGGTAGTGAAGTACATGGGTACAGATCAGTGGTAGTGAAGTACATGGTACAGATCAGTGATAGTGAAGTACATGGGTACAGATCAGTGGTAGTAAAGTACATGGGTACAGATCAGTGGTAGTGAAGTACATGGGTACAGATCAGTGGTAGTAAAGTACATGGGTACAGATCAGTGGTAGTGAAGTACATGGGTACAGATCAGTGGTAGTGAAGTACATGGGTACAGATCAGTGGTAGTGAAGTACATGGGTACAGATCAGTGGTAGTGAAGTACATGGGTACAGATCAGTGATAGTGAGACTGAACAAAGGCGAACATCTTCGTAATGAACACATTAAACAAGCGCCCTAACACCCACCTAAGGTGTTTTTGGGGCAGTTTTACTGGTAAAGGCCCTGAACGGCTTGTTATTGTTAAGGGAACAATGAACAGTAACAAACACAAGACAATCCTGGCAACTCATTTGCTTCCCATTGTGGACAGAGACTTTCCTGATGGAGAAGCCATTTTCCAGCAGGATCTTACTCAATACCACACTTCCAGAAAAATGCTGACATTTTTCCAGGATAATGGGGCTAAGCGTTCAAAACTGACCTGGAAATTCTCCTGACCTCAACCCAGTTGAGAATCTATGGGCAATAACCAAACCTAGGATCGTGCCACAGGGCTGTTCAACTGTGGAGAAGCTAATTGCTGCTGTTATTAGGACCTGACTTCACCTAGTTGTGTCCTAATTAATATTCACACTGTACACACACACGACCAGGGAAGAGGTAGGGCCAGGAGCTATGAATCGACCCCAGCAACCACAGATAAGTGAGTACACACACACACATACACAACACAGCACTCAGCAGATCAGTTAATTGTTCAGTAATGTCTCTGGTCTCTCTGGGAGTTATTAAGAAAATTACTAAGGCAGTATTGGACTCCTAGTGCTAATTGGTCCTTTGATAACAACTTCCGCTTACAACCAATCACCTTCCTCCCCAAACCCATCACGGGGAGGAGTAAGTTAGGTACCTACTTACTGCGTACCTATTTAATGGGTACCTACTTACTGGGTACCTATTTACTGGGTACCTACTTACTGGGTACCTACTTACTGGGTACCTACTTATTGGGTACCTATTTACTGGGTACCTACTTACTGTTACCCACTTAGTGGTTACCTATTTTCTGGATATCTACTTACTGGGTACCTACTTTCTAGGTACCTATTTACTGGGTACCTACTTACTGGGTACCTACTTACTGGGTACCTACTAACTGGGTACCTATTTACTGGGTACCTACTTACTGTTACCCACTTAGTGGTTACCTATTTTCCGGATATCTACTTACTGGGTACCTACTTTCTAGGTACCTAAAGGTGGGTAATTGTGAGAGGTCATACAGACATTGTCCTCGTCAACAGCAAAGAGAAACATATATTAAACAAACAAAAATATTAATTTGAGCCAGGGAAGAGGGTGGGGATCGAACCCGATCCTAAAAAATGAGAGGCCAGTGCGCTAACAACCTCGCCATGGTGTGAGGTCCAGTGGTTAGCGCACTGGCCTGGGAGTCTTCGTACTCGCTAATGACTTGGTCTTGCCCCGGGGTACAATCACAGAGTACAATCACCTAGAGTACAATCATCTGGAGTGCAATCACCTGGAGTACAATCACCTGGAGTACAATCACCCTGAGTACAATCACCTAGAGTACAATCATGCAGAGTACAATCACCTAGAGTGCAATCACCTGGAGTACAAACACCTGGAGTACAATCACCCTGAGTACAATCACCTAGAGTACAATCATGCAGAGTACAATCACCTAGAGTACAATCATGCAGAGTACAATCACCTAGAGTACAATCACCTGGAGTACAATCACCTAGAGTACAATCATGCAGAGTACAATCACCTAGAGTACAATCACCTAGAGTACAATCATGCAGAGTACAATCACCTAGAGTACAATCACCTAGAGTACAATCATGCAGAGTAAAATCACCTAGAGTACAATCACCTAGAGTACAATCACCTGGAATACAATCACCTGGAGTACAATCACCCTGAGTACAATCACCTAGAGTACAATCATGCAGAGTACAATCACCCTGAGTACAATCACCTAGAGTACAATCATGCAGAGTACAATCACCTAGAGTACAATCACCTGGAGTACAATCACATGGAGTACAATCACCTGGAGTACAATCACCCTGAGTACAATCACCTGGAGTACAATCACCTAGAGTACAATCACCTGGAGTACAATCACCTGGAGTACAATCACCTGGAGTACAATCACCCTGAGTACAATCACCTAGAGTACAATCACCTGGAGTACAATCACCTGGAGTACAATCACCTGGAGTACAATCACCCTGAGTACAATCACCTGGAGTACAATCACCTGGAGTACAATCACCTGGAGTACAATCACCCTGAGTACAATCACCTGGAGTACAATCACCCTGAGTACAATCACCTAGAGTACAATCACCTAGAGTACAATCACCTGGAGTACAATCACCTGGAGTACAATCACCCTGAGTACAATCACCTAGAGTACAATCATGCAGAGTACAATCACCTAGAGTACAATCACCTGGAGTACAATCACCTGGAGTACAATCACCTGGAGTACAATCACCCTGAGTACAATCACCTAGAGTACAATCATGCAGAGTACAATCACCTAGAGTACAATCACCTAGAGTACAATCACCTGGAGTACAATCACCTGGAGTACAATCACCCTGAGTACAATCACCTAGAGTACAATCATGCAGAGTACAATCACTAGAGTAACAATCACCTATGAGTAACATTCACCTGGAGTACAATCACCTAGAGTACAATCACCTGGAGTACAATCACCTAGAGTACAATCACCTGGAGTACAATCACCCTGATACAATCACCTAGAGTACAATCATGCAGAGTACAATCACCTAGAGTACAATCACCTAGAGTACAATCACCTAGAGTACAATCACCTGGAGTACAATCACCTAGAGTACAATCACCTGGAGTACAATCACCTAGAGTACAATCACCTGGAGTACAATCACCCTGAGTACAATCACCTAGAGTACAATCATGCAGAGTACAATCACCTAGAGTACAATCACCTAGAGTACAATCACCTGGAGTACAATCACCTAGAGTACAATCACCTGGAGTACAATCACCTGGAGTACAATCACCCTGAGTACAATCACCTAGAGTACAATCATGCAGAGTACAGTCACCTAGAGTACAATCACCTGGAGTACAATCACCCTGAGTACAATCACCTAGAGTACAATCACCTAGAGTACAATCACCTAGAGTACAATCACCCTGAGTACAATCACCTGGAGTACAATCACCCTGAGTACAATCACCTAGAGTACAATCATGCAGAGTACAATCACCTAGAGTACAATCACCTGGAGTACAATCACCTGGAGTACAATCACCTGGAGTACAATCAAGTACAATCACCTGGAGTACAATCAAGTACAATCACCTGGGAATGCTAAGTGATTGTATTCCAAGGATCAATATCCTCGTCACATAACGACAGTGACGAGCTCTTGATCCTCAGAACTGGATTAATCTTCTCTCCTTTGTTAATCCTAACTGTTCTGTATGACCCCTATAGGTTTAGCGCTTCACCGTGAATATAACCACCATACATTCTTGAAAGACATATGTCTGGTGGTCCATATATGTCTATGGTGGTCCATATATGTCTATGATGGTCCATATATGTCTATGATGGTCCATATATGTCTATGATGGTCCATATATGTCTATGATGGTCCATATATGTCTATGATGGTCCATATATGTCTATGATGGTCCATATATGTCTATGGTGGTCCATATATGTCTATGATGGTCCATATATGTCTATGATGGTCCATATATGTCTATGGTGGTCCATATATGTCTATGATGGTCCATATATGTCTATGGTGGTCCATATATGTCTATGATGGTCCATATATGTCTATGGTGGTCCATATATGTCTATGATGGTCCATATATGTCTATGATGGTCCATATATGTCTATGATGGTCCATATATGTCTATGATGGTCCATATATGTCTATGATGGTCCATATATGTCTATGATGGTCCATATATGTCTATGATGGTCCATATATGTCTATGGAGGTCCATATATGTCTATGATGGTCCATATATGTCTATGGTGGTCCATATATGTCTATGATGGTCCATATATGTCTATGATGGTCCATATATGTCTATGGAGGTCCATATATGTCTATGATGGTCCATATATGTCTATGGTGGTCCATATATGTTATGATGGTCCATATATGTCTATGATGGTCCATATATGTCTATGATGGTCCATATATTGTCTAGATGGTCCATATATGTCTATGGTGGTCCATATATGTCTATGGAGGTCCATATATGTCTATGGTGGTCCATATATGTCTATGATGGTCCATATATGTCTATGATGGTCCATATATGTCTATGATGGTCCATATATGTCTATGATGGTCCATTATGTCTATGATGGTCCATATATGTCTATGATGGTCCATATATGTCTATGATGGTCCATATATGTCTATGATGGTCCATATATGTCTATGGAGGTCCATATATGTCTATGATGGTCCATATATGTCTATGGTGGTCCATATATGTCTATGATGGTCCATATATGTCTATGATGGTCCATATATGTCTATGATGGTCCATATATGTCTATGATGGTCCATATATGTCTATGGTGGTCCATATATGTCTCAATGATGGTCCATATATGTCTATGATGGTCCATATATGTCTATGGTGGTCCATATATGTCTATGATGGTCCATATATGTCTATGGTGGTCCATATATGTCTATGATGGTCCATATATGTCTATGGTGGTCCTATAATGTCTATGATGGTCCATATATGTCTATGATGGTCCATATATGTCTATGATGGTCCATATATGTCTATGATGGTCCATATATGTCTATGATGGTCCATATATGTCTATGATGGTCCATATATGTCTATGATGGTCCATATATGTCTATGGAGGTCCATATATGTCTATGATGGTCATATATGTCTATGGTGGTCCATATATGTCTATGATGGTCCATATATGTCTATGATGGTCCATATATGTCTATGATGGTCCATATATGTCTATGATGGTCCATATATGTCTATGATGGTCCATATATGTCTATGATGGTCCATATATGTCTATGGTGGTCCATATATGTCTATGGTGGTCCATATATGTCTATGATGGTCCATATATGTCTATGATGGTCCATATATGTCTATGATGGTCCATATATGTCTATGATGGTCCATATATGTCTATGATGGTCCCCTATATGTCTATGGTGGTCCATATATGTCTATGGGGTCCATATATGTCTATGGTGGTCCATATATGTCTATGATGGTCTATATAATGTCTATGGTGGTCCATATATGTCTATGGTGGTCCATAATGTCTATGGTGGTCCATATATGTCTATGGTGGTCCATATATGTCTATGGTGGTCCAATATATGTCTATGGTGGTCCATATATGTCTATGATGGTCCATATATGTCTATGGTGGTCCATATATGTCTATGGTGGTCCATATATGTCTATGATGGTCCATATATGTCTATGGTGGTCCATATATGTCTATGGTGGTCCTATAATGTCTATGATGGTCCATATATGTCTATGGTGGTCCATATAATGTCTATGATTGGTCCATATATGTCTATGGTGGTCCATATATGTCTATGGTGGTCCATATATGTCTATGATGGTCCATATATGTCTATGGTGGTCCATATATGTCTATGGTGGTCCATATATGTCTATGATGGTCCATATACGTCTATGATGGTCCATATATGTCTATGGTGGTCCATATATGTCTATGATGGTCCATATATGTCTATGATGGTCCATATATGTCTATGATGGTCCAATATTTCTATGGTGGTCCATATATGTCTAGATGGTCCATAATACGTCTATGATGGTCCATATATGTCTATGGTGGTCCATATATGTCTATGATGGTCCATATATGTCTATGATGGTCCATATATGTCTATGATGATCCATATATGTCTATCAGGGTCCATATATGTCTATGATGGTCCATATATGTCTACCAGGGTCCATATATGTCTATGGTGGTCCATATATGTCTATGATGGTCTATATACGTCCATCATGGTCCAAATATGCCTATAATGGTCCATATATGTCTATCAGGGTCCATATATGTCTGTGATAGTCCATATATGTCTATGATGGCCCATATATGTCTATGATGGTCCATATATGTCTATGACGGTCCATATACGTCTATAAGGGTTCATATATGTCTATGGTGGTCCAAATATATATATGGTGGTCCATATATGTCTATGATGATCCTTATATGTCTGTGATGGTCCATATATGTCTATGATGGTCCATATATGTCTATGATGGTCCATATATGTCTATCAAGGTCCATATATGTCTGTGATGGTCCATATATGTATCAGGATCCATATATGTCTATGATGGTCCATATATGTCTATGACGGTAAATATACGTCTATCATGGTTCATATATGTCTATTATGGTCCATATATGTCTATGACGGTCCATATACGTCTATCATGGTTCATATATGTCTATGATGATCCATATATGTCTATGACGGTCCACATATGTCTATGATGGTCCATATATGTCTATCATGGTCCATATTTGTCTATCATGGTCCATATAAGTCTATCGTGGTTCATATACGTCTATCGTGGTCCATATATGTCTATGATGGTCCATATATGTCTATGATGGTCCATATATGTCTATGATGGTCCATATATGTCTATGATGGTTCATATATGTCTATGATGGTCCATATATGTCTATGAAGGTCCATATATGTCTATGATGGTCCATATATGTCTATGATGGTCCATATATGTCTATGATGGTCCATATATGTCTATGATGGTCCATATATGTCTATGATGGTCCATATATGTCTATGATGTCCATAGTATGTCTATGATGGTCCTTATAATGATGCTATGGTGGTCCATATATGTCTATGATGGTCCATATATGTCTATGATGGTCCATATATGTCTATAATGGTCTATATATGTCTATAATGGTCTATAAATGTCTATGATGGTCCATATATGTCTATAATGGTCCACATATGTCTATAATGGTCCATTATGTTGATCTATACATGTCTATGATGGTCCATATGTCTATGATGGTCCATATATGTCTATAATGGTCTATAAATGTCTATGATGGTCCACATATGTCTATAATGGTCCATTATGTTGATCTATACATGTCTATGATGGTCCATATATGTCTATGATGGTCCATATATGTCTATGGTGGTCCATATATGTCTATAAATGTCTATGATGAGTGTAAATAAAATAAATAGGAGTTAATTTGTGTATATTTTGCAAGACGCCATCTATTGAGAGAATTTATGACTGGAGAGAACAACAGCAACTCATAAGAAGCTGTGTTGTTGTGACTCAGTGGCTTCACTAGTGGGCGGGGCCTGAGAGAGTTTCTACCAATGATATGCGAGTTCTGGAGCTACGTCACTAGTGGGTGGGGCCTGAGAGAGTTTCTGCCAATGATATGCGAGATTTTGAGTGACATGGTTGGTGGGCGGGGCCTTGTAGCTACCTAACTGCTTGTTTCAAAGCTCCGCCCAGTGATGACGTCACAGCAGTTGGCCAGCACAGTAACCCTCCCTCATGTCTTGCTGTTCTTGCGCTCCTTCACTGCGCATTTTTCACATTAAAAATACCAGTAAAATAAGTAAAAGATTTTATTTATGTATTCAAGTATATTTTATTCATCTTTCATCCATTGGCGATCTATTTAAATTCATATCAGTTAAAATACATCTGTTTTATGTATATAATAAAGGAATATTATAGTATTTTTGGCAATAAAACAGTGGTAAACCCACATGGCTCATCAACTTTATTAAATCTTCTAGTTTGGCAAGTATGATATATATATATAAATATATATATATATATAATATATATATATATATATATATATATATATATATATATAATATATATATATATTATATATATATATATGTATATATATATATTATATATATATATATATATATATATATATATATATATATATATAATATATATATATACTCTTAATTAATTATGATAGATAATACATTAAGAAGCAGCTATGTAAGAAGTTATGACAGTCTTGCCCTCGCATATTGCTCCATTCATCGTTTCCACTGTTTGTTTACCTTCCAAACTACCAATTAGTAATCGTCTTTCAGGTCCTTCAGTCATTCACGCTGCTGTCGTATTTTACACTTCCCGTGATTGGTTATTCTGCTGGATGTAAATAAATAGTTTCTACCAATGAAGTGCGAGCTGTTGAGTGACGTCACTTGGGAGTTCGTCGTCATATTATTATTATTATTATAATCAAGGGGGAAGCGCTAAACCCGGAGGATTATACAGCGCCTGGGGGGGGGATGTGGGAGGCATTCAGGCTTAATTCGGGGAACTGGAGCACAGATCCAATTCCCTAAATCAAGAGCCCCTCACCAACATCAAGGAACCTTCCTTGAGGGGGTTCGTCGTCATAGCAACCTTTAGTCTTATAACTTACTGTTGATAACTTGATGCTCTTAATGGACACTCGATGTAATAAATAATAATAATACCCCCTCAAATTAATTAATTCTTTGTGACTATTAAAATAATAAATAATTTATTACTATTTATTATTTTAGGGGAAGCACTAAACCCATAGGTGTCACAAAATAACTTAGGCATTTATGTTCAGTCTAAGGAAAGGTAACTCCAGTTTTTTGTATTATAATGAAACCCCTAGTTGTATGGATCAAGAGCCTCTCCCCGGCTTGGAGGCACCTCCCTAGTTGTATGGATCAAGAGCCTCTCCCTGGCTTGGAGGCACCTCCCTCCCATGAGAAGATCTGTCATATACGTATATGGCTTCTAAAATTCCTTGTATCACGAAAATTTTATATTAAGTAAACTCATATAAGTCACAGTGACTTTTTACCATTCTGGGGGCTTATGGGGGGAGGGGATGGTGGGGTAGGAGACTGTTTTTAAGCTATTGTTTTTGCTACAGTATTTTTATATGGGGGCAGAGGGAATTTTTGTGGCGCTGATCCCCCAGACTTCACCTAGGCACCTCTTCTGTTATTCTCCAGTTAAGTGTTATTATGGTCCAAGTCGGACCGAAACGTCGTCGTAAGCTTCTCTCTTCTATGTGCGGGTTATTTGTGTATAGTTCCAGTCACGGTATTGTGGCTTTTTTTGTTATTTTTGTTGATATTGAGCAGCACTAGTGTGAGGTATATCTTGGGTATGTTGATATTGATTATTATTATTATTATTATGGGGGAGACCTAAACCCAGAGGATTATTCAGCGCATGGGGGGATGAAAGGCATTCAGACTCAATTCAGGGAACCAGAGCACAGATCCAATTCCCTAGATCAAGAGCCCCTCACCAGCTTTAAGGAACCTCCCTTGAGGGTATGTTGATATTGAGCAGCACTAGTGTGATATATATCTTGGATACACAAATATACTAAATATAATACTTACTTTTTATTAGATAAGTTTGGGTCCCAGGGGCACCAAGATCCTGGGATCTAAATGTTTCCAATATAAACGTCTTATGTTATCACATTTTCTTTTTTCTGCAGAGCTTATCTAGCACACCACTTGTGGTAATCAGCTTAGCATTCATATTGTTGTCTCTCTTACATAGTATATACCAAATCACAATGTATGTAAGATGTATTCTTAATTATTATATTTACAGGGAAGCACTGGAAATACTGAGGTCTTACAGCACCTGTGAAACAAGATCACTTGCGATCTAAGAGGGAGAACTCTAATTACTTGGATCAATAGCCATTCACCAGTACCAAGATATTACCCCCTTGGGGATGGGGGGTTGGGAGAGGTTTGTAAAGATGTCTGCCAAACTTGATGTATTCCACACCCAGATATCATGGACACTTATGTACATTACGCTATTATTCCTGTATTTAGGGGAAAGCACTAAACCCACAGTAGTTGGGGGAATGAGAGGCATTCAGGCTCAAGGGAGAAATAACAAAATTCTTTGAATCACGAGCCCCGCACTATTATGGAGGTACCTACATTGAGTGGACCTGCCACTATGCTCCTTTGTGAGCTGTATAACTTGAGTCTTCTTCTTACATACTGCTATTTTTAATTTTAGAGTGGTGTATATTTATTTTATTCATGGGAAAGCACTAAACCCAAAGGGGTCATACATCATCCTGGTGGGGAAATGGGAGGCAACCAGACTCAATCCGGGGAAAGGATGACTCAAATTTAATGAACCAAGAGCCCCTCAACACCATCAAGGCAAATCTCATGAAGTGATTTCAGCATGGTGCTTTTATTTCAAAATAATGCTCTCATCTGAGAGCAGTACTTTTAATAATGAGGATGCTCAGGAAAGCCACTGTACAAAATTATTGGGCTTAATGTAGAAATCATCAAAATTCTAGTTTTCATTCCACACTGTGAGCATGTCAACTACAAACCTTAGCCACACCATAATATCTGACTTAAGTTATAAATCTTTCTTTCACCAAACTGGCAGTATCCCACTGAGGCAGGGTGGGCCAAAAAGTAAAAACAAAAGTTTCTCTTTTTAACTTTAGTAATGTATACAGGAGAAGGGTTACTAGCCCACTGCTCCCAGCATTTTAGTTGCTTCTTACAACACGCATGACTTACAGAGGAAGAATTCTGTTCCACTTCCCCATGGAGATAAGAGGAAATAAACAAGAACAAAACTAGTAAAAAAATAGAAGAAAACCCAGAGGGGTGTGTATATATATGTTTGTGTGTATATGTATGTGTAGTGTGACCTAAGTGTAAGTAGCTAGACGTACCTGAAATCTTGCATGTTTATGAGACAGTAAACAGGTGCCAGCAATCCTACAATCATGTAAAACAATTACACTTGGCAGGACGATAGTGCCTCCCTGGGCGGCTGCTGTCTACCAACCTACTACCTAGATACGAATGTTTTATCAGTCCAAAATTCACCTAGCAATTTTGTGCATATATGAGCCACGACTAGTGGTCGTCTATGAAGAGAGGAATATTAGGCTTATGAGTCTTGGACAACCCATAATATATAAAAAAAATAAATAAGCGCAGTTACGTAGCTTTGCTCATTTCCAACATAGCCAGAATGGTGGGTAAAAAAAAAATTACAATTTTAATGTTTAATACTGTATACACATTCTGCTAAAAAACAAATATCACATTATCAAAAAAATATGATTACTGTATAATGCATTTAATAATTAATTTTCTAATTTCATTTTGTTACAAAATCCTTCAAAAAATATCATATTACAATTAAATTACTATACTCTAATTTATTTTGAAGACAAAATCGTGGGCTGATCCAGCCGTAATGGATTCTGAAAGACAAAATCTTGGGCTGATCCAGCCCTCTCTAATAGCCTAAATACAGTTTATGATGTGCTAACAGGTGATGTATCTTGCAGGAGAGAAGCCAAGCTGGATGCGGCTGCCAAGGAGCCTACACCCAGAGCAGATGTGGAGACACTAGATGCCTGTGTATTACTACCCAGAGTGACGCTTGACCCTAGGGTACCTAGTGCTCCTACAGCCGACCCAGCCGACCCTAAAACAGTGCCGGACGTTCCTCCACTACCTGTCTGGCTCACAGAGTTTCCAGTGAGAGGGCCTGCAGCACTGTTACTGCTGCTGGTATTAGTACAAGTGGTATTGTTGGTGCTATTACTGGTGCTGTTGCTAGCTGATGTGTTACCACTGCTTCCCGTGGTGGCACTAGTACTGGCATTATTCCCTGCAGTATTCTGCAAAATATGTGTTTGTTGGCTGATTATCTTAAAAAACACAAAAATACATGCACATACTTACTTAATTTGCAAGTAGTAATTTACATTAATTCACAATATATCATGCAAATACAACACTCAGACTAAGTGGAAAAAATATTTAAATTTTACTTCAATGGAGTCCAAATTGAGATGTGTGATGAAGCGTAAACGTCTTTGCAGTGCTGGTCGCAGCCCACGGATGATTCCCTCCACATCAGTCTTTATGGAGTCCCCGGTGAACATGTACTTTATATGGTAAAGAACATCACAAATGGGATCCATATATTTCAGATCAGTCACACTCCGATCCACCTGTTGAGGAAAGTTTGACAGAATTTATTTTATTTTAGTTTTATTAACACATCGGCCATTTCGCACCAAGGCAGGTGGGCCCAAAAAAGAAAAACTTTCATCATTCACTCTACAAGAGAAAAAGATATACTGTATAATAAAACTGAATTATATATTACATAAAGCTGCTTTATTTTACTTATCCTGTCAAGAATATCACAGCAACTTATTTTCATGTCTTTCTCTGCAAGAAAAGTCTGTAGGAAATAAAGAAGTAATGGTGTAGAAGGCTTTCTTCTCTTTTTCTTTCACTTCCCATTAGAATGTAAGATGCCAACCTTGGCCAGAGCCTCGTAGAGCTCGATGGTCACATCGAAGACTTTACGAGCCAGCTCACTATTAAAGCGTTGAAGGAATGGACCCACCAGGTGACACACCACCACCAGTTGTTCTTCTGTTGCTAAAATTGGACGTACACGTTCTCTCATGAACCTGCCAGGGAAAAATTAGGGTAAAGTTAATTTGAAATAATATTTTTTTGTGAAATTAAAATAAATGTCTGATCAATTCTACTTTGAACATTTTCTTCACTAGATATACTTTGTAAGTGCCTCATACTTTTAATGTCTACTCTTGACAAAATAGATTTCTTTCAAGACATATTCACCTTTCTTTAGAAAATCTCTATTAATTATCAACATTATGTAGCCATACTTTAAGAGATACTGTTTATGGTATGCAGACAGTGAGTCGCACTGTATCATGTCAATACACCAGTGCTGCCATACAAAACTGCTGAAGCTGTCCCTGTTCACCTAGCAGTATTAGGTACCTGGGTGTTAGTTGACCGGTGTGGGTCACACCCTGGGGGACAAGATTGAAAGACTCCAATGAAAATAAGACAGTCCCTGATGACACACTGACTTTCTTGGGTCATCCTGGGTGGCTAATCCTCTGGGTTAAAAATACAAACAAATCTTAACTTACTGGAAAGACACTTACTGAGGGATGCGGCCAACTTGGCCAAAGGATGCATGATGCCAAAATGAATGAGCCAGAGCCACAGTGAGCGCAGCACTTGTATCACTACGAGATGATTGCAACTGCTCTAAATTAAGCAAGGTGAATGGGTCCATAGAGTCACTCCCAGGTGCTGCCAGGTTTGGTTTCTGCAAGGACAGAATAAAACATTACTTAAATTATTATATTCATGGAAAATGCTGGGAGCAAAGGGCTAGTAACTCCTCCTGTATAAATTACTAAACAATTTTATTTTTATTTTATTATCACACTGGCCGATTCCCACCAAGGCAGGGTGGCCCGAAAAAGAAAAACTTTCACCATCATTCACTCCATCACTGTCTTGCCAGAAGGGTGCTTTACACTACAGTTTTTAAACTGCAACATTAACACCCCTCCTTCAGAGTGCAGGCACTGTACTTCCCATCTCCAGGACTCAAGTCCGGCCTGCCGGTTTCCCTGAACCCCTTCATAAATGGGAAATGGGAAGTACAATGCCTGCACTTTAAAGGAGGGGTTTGGGATATTGGCAGTTTGGAGGGATATGTTGTGTATCTTTATACGTATATGCTTCTAAACTGTTGTATTCTGAGCACCTCTGCAAAAGCAGTGATAATGTGTGAGTGTGGTGAAAGTGTTGAATGATGATGAAAGTATTTTCTTTTTGGGGATTTTCTTTCTTTTTTGGGTCACCCTGCCTTGGTGGGAGACGGCCGACTTGTTGAAAAAAAAATATAAAACTAAAAACCTGGTCAGTCATCTTCCAATGTATTGCAAACTGTCTATGCAAAACTTGGGAATGTGAAAAATGGTGATTTTGTGTAAGAGTAAAAGATGGAAGCAAATATGAGAATCATAATTGAACATTAAAATGGTATAAAATACCGACAGGTTGTTAGGTAAGACACATATGCAACAGTTAGGTATCTTTATTTCGAAACGTTTCGCCTACACAGTAGGCTTCCTCAGTCGAGTACAGAAAAGTTGATAGAAGCAGAAGAAGCTTGAAGACGATGTAATCAGTCCATCACCCTTAAAGTTTTGAGGTGGTCAGTCCCTCAGTCTGGAGAAGAGCATTGTTCCATGGAATGAAACAATATTGTTTCATTCCATGGAACAATGCTCTTCTCCAGACTGAGGGACTGACCACCTCAAAACTTTAAGGGTGATGGACTGATTACATCGTCTTCAAGCTTCTTCTGCTTCTATCAACTTTTCTGTACTCGACTGAGGAAGCCTACTGTGTAGGCGAAACGTTTTGAAATAAAGATACCTAACTGTTGCATATGTGTCTTACCTAACAGAATCATAATTACCATTAATTCCTACACAGAACCCTTCACATTATACCTTGGTAAACCCTGGGTTTAAGAAACTAACAGGCAGGAGGGGCTGGTAAGCTGGCCTATGGCCAGGCTCCAGGGGTAGAAAAACTCTTGGAATTCATCAAAGGTGAATGTGGTGGATGGAGATGAGACTATTGTGCCATGATTGTAACAATAATGAACAATTCTGTACCCATTAAATTTTACCCCCTATTTCTGGTCTATTAAATTGAGGTCCATTAAATCCATGGTTTACTGAAATTATTGTGCTCAATTTACTATGCTTATATTCATGAAACACTAAACCTGTAGGGGCCACACAACAATAGAGGAATGGTAGGTAATCAAGTTTAGTCTAAGAAAGGAAAGGGTAGATCTAATTCCTGGAACCAGAAGCCCTTCACCAGCATGAAGGTACCTCGCTGGAAAGGATAACTTACCTGAAGTAATTCAATGATGCGGTCATGGATGACCAGCCAGTAAGGCTCAGGAAGCCACGTAAGAAGCAGACCCACAGCATTCACCCATTCTTCCACCTCACCTGAAGGAATGTCACAGTACCTAGAGAAACACACAAAGTATAAGTAAATTTACGTATATCAGTCACATCATTCTTCTTAAAATAGACAAAAATGGACTTAGAAGCTATACAAGCTTCAATAACGGATAATAACATATAGCCATAGACAAACATTTTCTTATCAACTCTACCTATAAACATTGAGGGGGGGGGGAGGGGGGGTACCACAAGGCAGCATCTTGGCCTCACTGCTATTCCTCCTTTATATAAGTGACCTGCCAAATGCACCTCAATGAATTAAACCACTGCCACTTACCAGTCGTATATCTGTTCCTCCAACCAACACCAGGCTGTACTAAGTAACATAATAAACAACGAACTCTAAAATATTTCCACTCGGATAACCAATAAGCTCAACCTCAGTGCAGGATAAGACCTACAAAAAATATTTTTTAGAAAAACTAACCACTAAATACTGTATCAGGATAAATAATACTCAGGAAGAAATTCAGAAAGGAAATTTCTGACATTTCAGTTCATCCTGGACCAAAGACAGATGCATAATGAGGGGATGGTGAGTTAGAAGATAGGTCAGGTCACAAAATACAGTCCTTGAAGAAAGTGGGGTAATCAGGTTTGATCCAAGGAAGGAAAGGGTAGCTAAAAATTCTTGAACTCCCCTTTCACAACCCCAAAGGCACTGCTGCTAAAGAAGCTCGTGGAAAAAAATTTTGTAACAAGAACTTAGACTTTAGGCCCAAAAATGAACTACACTCTGTTAGAACATAAATATGCAATGAAGGTTAAAATTTATAAACCCAATGATGAAATTACCCTTTGAGAGGCATCGAGCAGCTTTTACAAAAAAGGGGTTTATGGGGAGACCTCAGCTCTACAAGCTCCATGAAGGGCAGGCACCGTGTTGGAAATTCGTTGAACCCCCTCCCCCAGGGGAATTTTGGGTTTTTGCTTTGCATTGCTGAAAACTTTGTTTTAAGGAAAGTTTATAAGAAATGTTAAAATCATAATAAAATACAACTTAAATGTTTTGAAGATTTGTTTTATGAGAATTTTTTTAACTTTTTTTGTTTACATGTTGGAAGATTTCCATATCTTTTAAATGGTCTGGAGAACATCCCTCAGAGGACCAGCCTAAAAAACAGGCTTCCTAGGTGAAAAAAAAAATATTTCGGATTAAATATTAGCAACACAAACAAAATAGCAAGTGTATCCCAAACATAGTGAAGCAGTAAGAGTTACCTGTCATCACAAATGTTTATGAGACAAAGAAAGCGGGTATCTTCCCAAAATGCAAAACATTTAACAGGTTTCCATTCCAAACCTCTGAAGGCATATGCCGGAGGGAAGTTATTAAATAAAAAAGAAAAAAACCCAAGACATATTACAGTTTTATGAAATATAATTTTTATCTTTACGTTTTCCTTTTTTGTTTTCCCCTTCCCAAAAAATTTTGATCTGGCTAATTTCACTTTCACAAATTTTCTGGAAAACAGAGAATAAAAAGATAAAATATCTAAAGAATATTAAACCCAATAAATTGTACAATATCAGTGACCACCTGGTCAGTATAATTAACATTTTTCTTTCAATAAAATTTGAACTAAGCATAGACAAATGAAATTTTCCCTGTTACTAGGTTTAAAAAAAACTTAAAATTGACAAAAGTTGCTCAAAACAAAAGGTACTTTTGACAAGACGTCAAAAGTGTTGAAATAAGGGTCCTGGGTTCCACCCATGTCTTCGCGGGCCCGGACAAATACTGGGGGGTAAGTTCTGTCAATGCCACCCTGGGGGCCGAATTTCCCTGCTGTGAATTATTACAGCCTCCAGGCGTCGTTTCGGGTTAGGTCCCCCCGTAATTTTTTTATAAAAATAAAGTTTGTATAAAAAAGTGATGGGTCGATCTAAAATGTAAAAACCCAACGTAAGTAAAAAAATTTAAATATTTTAACTCATGACTAAGGGGGGGGTGTTAATTTGAGTTTAAAAACTGTAGTGTAAAGCACCCTTCTGGGAAGCGTGATGGTGGGGAAAGATGGGTGAAAGTTTTTTTTTTCGGGCCACCCTGCCTTGGTGGGAATCGGCCCCGTTGGGTATAAAAAAAAAAAATAAAATGACTGAAACTCTTATTCAGCTATAATTTTTTAGTAATGGTATTTCCCAGTGTCAAAGGAGAAATATTAAAAAATACCTATTTAATGTGGTAGGAGTAAAACTTGATCTGAACCCCATATAAGGGGGTACAGTCGAGGACTAAATTCAATAAAAAAAAAATCCAGGATGAAGGAAAAAATGTAAGAAAAAAAAAAGACCATGGAAATTCTGTTTCCACTGAAAATAAAATAATTTAACACATTCACCATACCCCCCCCAAATAAATTTTTTAAAAACTGGTAAATGTGCATAGCTCTGCTCCGAACTAATAATGGAAGTTTCCATAATTAAATTTCGAAAAAATAAAAATAATTTTTTTTTTTTTTTCAACAAATGGTCGTCTCCACCGGGCAGGGTGACCCAAAAAAAAAAGAAAACCCCAAAAAAAAAATCTTTCATCATCATTTTAACCTTTCACCACACCACACATTATCACTGCTTTGCAGGGTGCTCAAATAAACAGTAAAAGTATATACATTAAAGATACACAAAATCCCTCCAAACTGCCTATCCCAAAACTCCCCCAAAGTGAGGGATTGGCTTCCCCTTTTAGGACTCAAATCCGACTATATGAAAAAAAACCGGTTCCCTGAAACCCCTTTACTAAATATTACCTGCCAATCCAACAGATCGTCAGGCCCCAATATCTTCGTCTCCATTCACCCCATCTAACACCCCTCATGCACGCTTGCGGGAAATCCAAGCCCCTCGCCACAAAACCCCCTTTACCCCCTCTTTCCCCAACCCCCTTTTTAGGCGACCCCTACCCCCCTTTTTTTCCCCTTAGATTTATATGCTTTCCATGTCATTCACTTGATCCATTCTCTCAAATGACCCCAAAAAACCAACAACCCTCTTCGCCCCCTGCTAATGCTTTATTAACTCCCACCTTCTCCTAATTTTCCCCCACTCCGATTTTCTGCATAAATTTTTACCACACATTGCCCTTGACGGCATTCCCCCTGCCCCAAAACCGTCTCCTCGCTGCTGCATTTAACCCCCCAAACTTCAATCCCCTTAAGAGGTTGGTACTTTAAAACTTTTATACATTCCCCTTTTTTGCCTCCATAGATAACGTTTTTTGACTCCACATATACCTCAAGCACCACTCACCTTTTTTTTTCCCCCATCAATTCTATGATTAACCTCATCCCTTTATAAACCTCCCCCGACGCACAAAATCCCAAATATCTGAAAAATTCATTCTTCCATATCCTCCCCCCAATTTGTATCCAATTTTCTTTATCTAAAAAATTTGATCCCTCCACCTTACCTTTTCTATGTTCACTTTCAATTTCTCCTTACCACTTCTCAAAACTATCACTAACCTTTGCAATTTTTCTTTGAATCCCCTAAGCACAGTTTTCATCAGCAAAAATAACTGTGTCAATTCCCTTTTAAATTTGATTCCCATATTTAATCCCCCCCCTCTCCCGAAACCCAGCATTCTTCTTTTAAAACCCCCATCTAAAAAATTATATTAAAAACCATGGTGCTTACACATCCTGTTAAGACCTATTTTAGGGGAAGTATTCCCCCCTCTCTTCACACACCAAACCCTGAGCCTCACTATCCCAAAAAAGCTCTTTACAGCATTTATAACTTACATTTTTTTCCTATACTTCAACACTGCCACATTGCCCTCTACCCACTCTATCTATGCCTTTTTAAACCCAAAATTTTTGCAATAAAAACTTCCCTACCTTTATCTAAATACTGTTCAAATATGCTTCAATGTAAAACTTGATCTACAACCCCCTCCCCATCTGAAGCCCCCTTGCTCATCCGCAATTCTACTTCTGTCTTGCCTCTAATTTTTCAATTAAAACCCCTACCGAAATTTTCCTGGTAACTCATAAACTTTTCCCTCTTAATTTTTAAAATCTCTTTTGTCCCTTTCCCTTTTATAAAGGGTATACATGCTCTCTGCCAACCCCTAGGTCCCTTTCCCCTCTTTAAAACATTTTTAAAACAAAGTACCAAAACCCCCCCAAACACTTATCCCCCCCTGTTTTTAACATTTCGTCTGACCCATCTTTTCCAGTGCTTTCCCCCTTTTTCATTCTAGAATGCCTCCGTACCCCCCCCTTACTTTTGCTCTTCTTCACTCCAAAGATGGTATACCCCCCTGGCCATGCATGAAATTACACCCCCCTTTCTTCCTAACTTTTTAAAAGGTTTCCTAAAAATATTTCGCCATTCCTAATCCTCCACCCCCCATCTACTAACTCCCCTACTCTTTTTTAATGGACAAATCCTATTTTTCCCTGGGTTTCTTAACTTTTTAAACCACCCCAAAATTTTTTTTTTTCTTTAAAAATTTCTTGACAGGCCTTCCCCCACTCTTTCATCTGTTTCCCTTTTTGCCCCTTCACACTCCTTCACCTTTTTTTTTACTCTCCATATACTTGCTTTTTTATAACACTTTGCTTTGTAAAAACCTCTCGAAAGCTACCTTTTTTCTTTTATCACCCCCTTTTATTTTCCATTCCACCAATATTTCCCTTTTTCCTCTCCCCCCACCCCCCTATCCCAAAAACTTCTGCCCCACTTTTCTAATACTGCATTTTTAAAACTTTTCTAACCTCTTCAACCCCCCACTACTCTTTTTGCACTACCCCACCTTTTCCCAAATATCGCTTATATCTCACCCAACTTCCTCCCCCCTTAGTTTATACACTTTCCCCTCCCTCTTATTTTTTGTTGCCACCTTCCTCTTTTCCATCTACCTCTTACTCAAAAGAGTACAACTAAATAATATCTGAATTCATTTGCCCCTTATAAACATTACATCCTGGGCTACCCATAAACCTTTTTATCCCCAATACATAATCAAACAAATTATTTTCTTTAGGGGCTGCATATACCTTGTAATTTATTTACCCTCTTTTTAAAATATGTATTTTATTACCAAATTTCTTTCTAACATACTAAATTAAAGGCCCCCCATTACTTTCCCCTGGCACCCCAAATTTATACTAAAAATGTTTAAATAAAATAAAGATATTTGAAAAAGTGACCTTGCATCTTCAAATTTCAAGAATTTCGAGAGACTCCCTGACCTGTGAGGAGAGTAGTAACAATATGAGACTCCCGCCTGTGAGGCAGAGTATGACAATATGGACTCTGACCTGGTTACGGCATATATTACAAAAGTGGCCATACAGCTGGGGCCTCACAAATTTTATGAAAACCCTTGACAAGCGGGGCCCCTACCCCGACGCGACAACCCATATGTTAAACAGAAAGTACACCAAAAAGGGAGGTTTTGTGGCGAGGGGTTTGGGGATTTCCCCGCGGCGTGCGTGAGCGGTTGTAGGAGTAAATGGAGATAAAAGTTTTTGGGGGACCTGAAAATCTGTTGGAGTGTGAGCAGGGTAATTTTTATAAAGGGATTCGGGGAAAACCCTTTTTTTTATACCGGTTTTGAGTCCGGAAATGGGAAGTAAAATGCTGCCCCAAAAGGAGGGGTTTGGGTTTTGGCAGTTTGGAGGGATATTTTGTGTATCTTTAACGATATGCTTCTAAGCGTTGTGTTTTGAGCACCCCTGCAAAAACAGTGATTATGTGTGAGTGTGGTGAAAGAGTTAAATGATGATGAAAGTATTTTTTGGGGGGGATTTTCTTTCTTTTTTGGGTCACCCTGCCTCGGGGGAGACGGCCGATTGTTGAAAAAAAAAAAAAAAAATAGCATGTACACAAAAATAATATAGATATAATAACTATAACAATAATAATAATCATCATCATCATCATCATTATCAAGATGGTAAATAAACATTTTGAAGAGAACATTTGTACTAATCATCAATCTAGATTTCACTTACCCTGGAATTTTTTAAAGCATTTCCAAACCCTTTCCAAATAGTCTCCGGGTTTTTGTGCACTTGATGGAGCTAAGAACCTGGAATGATGATGTCCCCCACTGGGAGAAAAAAACCTTAAACAATTTAAGTTGGCAAAGCAAATTGTCCTGAGTCATCTTAAATTCGAGGGTTACTTTTTCCCAGAGGATCCAAAAATTACAAACTGAAATGATATAAAAATTTAAATTTTTTTTCTGATTATTTTTTTTAATATTTAAAAGGTTCAATTTGTGCTTCAGAGACTATATTATATTTTATATTGTTCTAATCTGGTTAATTTCACCATTCTTCTTCTTTCAACAAATCGGCTGTATCCCACCCAGGCAGGGTCGCTCAAAAAGAAAAACAAAAAGTTTCTCTTCATAACTTTAGTAATATATACAGGAGATGGGGTTACTAGCCCCTTGCATGTTACTTGCCCCTAGCATGTTAGCCGCCTCTTACGGCATGCATAGCTTACGGAGGAAGAATTCTGTTCCACTTCCCCATGGAGAATATTGCCATTCATTAGAAGTAATTACCAAAATAGACACAAAGTGCCCCAAAAATAGGATAATTTAATCTAATAACAGATTACTCATTAAGAGTGTTCTTGAAAATTTGTTAAGAACTAAGAAACGAAGCAGTACTTACGGGTAAGAACCTGAGACAAACATTTGAAAAGTAGATTGGCAGAGTCTGGTACTGTGCAGTGAGGGTGCCTTGCTCTGCCAGGATACTCTCAGGAGAGAATTTTTCTGGAAACTTGCGGTGGAATGCCATGTGTTTCTCATACCTACAAAAGTTTGAGAGCAAACTATGTTAAAATCTGGAGCTACGATGAAGTCAGCATTAAATACCTTTGCCTTGAAGCACTGAGTAATGTGGTTTGGGGAACAAACTCAGTGAAGAAACAAAGCTATTGGAATGCAGTATAAATACTACTAACAAAAACACACCTGACCAAGTACAGATAAATGTGATAAACTAGATACGTACGTATAGTACTGTACTGAAAAAGTGGAAATACAAGTAAATACTGTAAGTAATGTTACCACATCTTATAAAGAAAAGAGTGGATGATCCCAGCAGTGGGCAGAGGTAGTGGTAAGCTTTAGAAGATGCAAAAATAAATTAAAATAGTGTAAGCGAGCCTCTAGCAAGGCAGCGTTAGAGTGAATGATGATAAAAGATTTTCTTTTTTTGGGCCACCCTGCTTTGGTGGGAAAAGGCCGATATGTTAATAATAATAAATAGACTAAAGGGCCACAATATCAGACAGTATTAAAAAGACCACTGAATCAGGAAATAGGTGAGGTCTGAATCCATGGCAAGTTCTAAAATTCACAGGTTAGGGCAAAAAATTTGGGTATTGTCCCATCACTATTTTCAATGATAAATAACAGCTACACAGACAAGATGCTGAGAAGGTGGAATAAAATATATACACAAAGAGGATGCTTTTATTATGATATTGCTTCACTCTGAGTAGAGCTTGATAAAGCTCTACAGCAAGTGAAGTGTAGAGCTTTATCAAACTCACAGTGAGCTTGATAAAGTTCTACACTGAGCTAAAAGTTGGCATAATAAAATCTTCCCATGTACATCTTTTTTTTTATTCCAACTTATAAATAATGAGATAAACGAGATCAAGTTCATGTTCTTGAAGCTATATCTGATAAATCTTTTAAGATTTGTGAGTCAAGAAATAAATTACTGAGGAGTTCCATTATTTTACAAAAAGATTTAAGTTGAGAAATAAATTATCAGGGGCTCCATTATTTTACAAAGCAGTAGATGGTAAAGATTGAATAGCAGATCACTGATGATAATTGAGTAACCATTGGTGAGTTTTCTTGCCTTAATTGAGTAAATTATTATAGGATAGATAGCCAATCTTTCCTCCGTAAGCCATGCGTGTCGTATGAGGCGACTAAAATGCCGGGAGAAATGGGCTAGTAACCCCTTCTCCTGTAGACATTTACTAAAAAAGAGAAGAAGAAAAACTTTATAAAACTGGGATGCTTAAATGTGCGTGGATGTAGTGCGGATGACAAGAAACAGATGATTGCTGATGTTATGAATGAAAAGAAGTTGGATGTCCTGGCCCTAAGCGAAACAAAGCTGAAGGGGGTAGGGGAGTTTCGGTGGGGGGAAATAAATGGGATGTGTCTTCAACTTCCAATTGTGGCCTCTTGTTTCTGTCCCCTCCTGGAACCATCCTCCGCCCTGTCTTTGTCCACCTTGTCTTTTCCATGCAGTATTTTATATGTCCGTTATCATGTCTCCCTGAACCTCCTGTCCTACCAGTGACCGTCAGGCCCGATTTCCCTTTATTCTTTCTTATAGGACATTCCCCTTAGCTCTGGAACTAACCTTGTGGCTAACCTTTGTCTTCTATAGTTTCTGACGTGGCTTTATTCAAGTGCGGGTTTCCAACAGGTGCTGCATTACTACAGTATGGGCCTGACCATACACGGTGTTTACAGTGTCTTGACCGATTCCTTCCTAAGGTATCGGAATGCTGTTTCAGGTTTGCCAGGCGCCCATATGCTGCAGCAGTTATCTTGACTTGATGTGTGCTTCCGGAGACCATGCTCGGGTGATTTACTCACCCCAAAGATCTGTTCCTGGAGTGAGGTTTGCAGTCTTTGGCCATCCTGTCTATACTCTCGTCTGGGGTCTTCTGTTGCCCCTTTTCCCTATCTTCTGACTTTGCATTTGCAGGATTAATTCATGAAGCCATTTGTGGACCTGGTGTCCAGTCTGTCGGTCCTCTTTGAAGTCCTGCTGGTCCTCATCAGATTTAATTCTCCTCATTAACTTCACTTCATCTGCAAACAGGGACACTTCTGTGTCTAACCCTTCCATTTGTCGTTCACATTTACCAAAAAATCAGCACTGTTCTACGACCGACCCAGATGGGACCCGGTCGTCACAGTGTGCCCACTGTATACATCATTACGTACCTTGATCGCTGTTGCCTCCTGTAGGTTTTCTCTGATCATTGCAGTGCCCTTTGTTATATGCGCCTGATGCTCTAGCCTTCTGCATTATCTCTTGTGAGGACTGTGTCAAAGGACTTGTTGGCAGTCAAGAAGATGCAAATCAACCCAACCCCTCTCTCTCGTGTCTTGCTTCTGTTATTTTATCATAAAACTCCAGAAGGTTTTGTGACACTGGGATTTGCCTTCCGGGGAATCCGTTGCTGGTTGGCATTTATCACTCTTGTTCCGTTCCAGGTGCCCACCTTCTCCTCTGATTAATCTTTTCCATAAATTTTGATTATATACACGTACCAATGACACAGGTCTATAGTTTAGTTAGTGCCTCTTTTCTGTCTCTTTTTGTATAAATGGGAACTACATTTGCCCATCTTCCCTTACCTCAGGTAGTTGCCCAGTTTCCAGGGACGTGGATGAAGATAATGTTGGGTAAGTGGCACGCACAACATATTCTGCTCCCTCTCTAAGGACCCCACGGGGAGATGTTCGTAGTCCCATTGCCTTTTGAGGTATCAATGTCCCTTAGCAGTTTTTCACTCTCCTCATCTGTATGTATGTCGTCCATCACTTGTTGGTGCTTATTCCTTGCTGGTGTCCCATCTGGTCTGTCCCCCAGTAGTCCTTCCTGGTCTCTACTGTATTTACTTCCTTAAATCTCATGGTGTTGAGCTCCTACACACCTCTTGATCGTTTTCTTGTGAGTTCTCCACCTTCTTTCCTTCAGCCTATCCACCTGGTCCTTGACTGTTGTCTTCCTCCTTTAATGTGTCTATATACAGCAGTTTCGGGTCAGATTTGACCTTTCGATGCTATGTGTTTTCATACTTCGCTGGGGCCTCCCTCTCCACCGCTCGTCTGTACATACTCGTTTCTGGCTCTTCTACTATATCTTTTCCTTGTTTTTCCTGGGTCCTATGCCTCCTGTACCTTTTCCATTTCTGTTTGGCACTTAGTTTTGGCCTCCTACCCCTTCGCGGGCTAACAACAAGGACTCGTTTTGGTCTCCTATTATTTGTTTCCCTTGGGAACAAAACTTTCCTCTTCCTCCTTGCAACTTTGTTGCCACTTATTCCATCATCTCGTTTACTGATTTCTACCATTTCTCTGTCCACTGAAACCTCATGCAGGAAGTTTTCATTCCTTGTGTGTGTGTGTGTGTGTGTGTGTGTGTGTGTGTTTTGTGTGTGTGGGTGTGTTGTGTGTGTGTTGTGTGTGTTGTGTGTTGGTGTGTGTGTGTGTCTGTGTGGTGAGTGTAGTGTGTGTGTGTGTGTGTGTGTGTGTGTGTGTGTGTGTGTGTGTGTGTGTGTGTGTGTGTGTGGTGTGTGCGGGTGTGTGTGTGTGTGTGTGTGTGTGTGTGTGGTGTGTGTGTGTGATGTGCTGGTGTGTGTGTGTGTGTGTGTGTGTGTGCTGTGTGGTGTGTGTCGTGTGTGTGTGAGTATGTGTGGTGTGTTGGGCTGTCGTGTGTGTGTGTGTGTGTGTGTGTGTGTGTGTGTGTGTGTGTGTGTGGTGTGTGTGTAGGTAGGGCCGGGGAGTTATGAGAATAAAAAACTTCTACGTAACTGTGAATGTTTATCAGGGGCATTAATGTCAGATTTGCAGTGAGACCCAATCTGGAGGTTTCATCTTCAAAAAGTATAAACTAATCTAAAACTTCATGAAACTAACTTTAGCATAACTTTAGTGAAGGATTTTCACAGCTTGTATTTTCGACTACAGAAAACAAATGGTCAGCAGGGAAACAGACTGCCCAATTTCAATACGAAAGTATTTATAAAAATAAACAATTATAGGGATAAATTGTTGTCATTAAACTGGTACAAAAGAACAAAAAATGGTTATCGCCTAGGAAGGAAGCTCTAGTCAGGATATTGGTAAGGACACAATATTTCAAAAGAATAACATATAAATAGGAATGAGCGAGGACTGGATGGCTAATAATTTTACAAAAGAAGAACATATGACAGTCAAGTCTAGTACGTGTGAAGAGTTTTGGGAAAAATTGCCATTAATTAATTTCACACTAAATCAAAAATTCGCACTACTTGATCTACACTAATTGAGGAGCTAGAGCCTGCATAGCAGGATATTGCTCTGCACAAGGTGATGATGCAACAAATACCAATAACCAAAAGAACCATTGAAGAGGGAAAGGGCCATGTTAGTACCTTCTCTCCACATTTAGAGTTTTCTATTATAGTAACTCTGTCTGTAGTGAAAAATTTCTTGTAAGAACATCAGATTATAGAATTCTTTAATTAATAGTAGACAGATACACTTATCTTCCAAAACCAAGCCACGTACAACAAAACCTCTCTTCACCACCTTACTGGGTGTGCATGTTTTCTCGAGGTGCTGCACACTGGTGGTAGAATGAAGTCAGCTCATCACTGGAGGGGCGGAAGCCATGGATTGGTATGGTTGGCCAGGCTGTGGCGGATGTCTGTGTCATCACCGTCTTCAGAAAGGTCCACATACACCAAACGCAGAGAATCTCCAGAACTGTCACAACCCTTGACATGGACGGCAGTTGAAGAAGAAAATAAAATTTCTTGCAATATACGATCACAGTGTTCATATCTTCTCTGTGAAAATTAGAAGAATGCATCCACCCAACTGTTTCTAATTCCCATATCTCAAAAAGTAAAGAAATTTAACTCTTAAAACTGATTATCTATTGGGTAATGACCTGAATTTTCTTATACCAGGAGATGCTCCCCGTCAAATCCACCCTATACACATTCCCCCCCTCTTGTGTGGGGCCACACACCCCCCCCCCCCCCCCCCCCCCCCCCCCCCGCCCCCCCCACCCCCCCCCCCCCCACTCCACACTCAGGTATCTCTCTATCTTCCCGACTAAAGTACAGAACATTCGGCCCACTATATGCTTGTAAATGCATTATTTTTACCATCAAATGTCTTTAGAAATTCCTTAAATATTCCCCTAAATAACTGCACCACTCATCGAGCAGTCCCCCGTTAGCTAATGGAAATCCCTCTAACATACAAAGCCATTTTTATATACTTTTTGCCTATCCTTGACGACTAATTTGTACCGTCCCCCACACTCACCCTCCATTATGTTACCATTTCCCTCATACACACGCCACAGTATTCATACGCTCGCCTGCACTCTCACTCATCCCAAACGACTGAGGCTGTTTCCCGTACATGTAACGCTCGCCCATAGTTAAACCAGCACTCGATTTCAGCTCCTCTGAGTCTGTACTGATCAGGTCTGGGTTTGGATCGGAACAACAAGTGTATCGGGTCAGACTTGGCATCACCTCCGAGGTGCCCAGACCCGTGATTGAGTCGTAGCGCACACTCTCCATACTGGACAAAAACAAACAAGAAAATCATTTTGGACAGAAACACACCCTATACATGAGTTAAATACAAATATTAAAATTGAATAAATTTTTAAGCCAAAAAAAAATATACCTTCCTATCCTTTGATAATTACTATAGTTTATTCCACAATAAAAAATGTGGTCTAGTCTTATACTGTACATGAATCTATAGGGTTACATCCTGTTCAAGCACTCATGAGGAGGGAGTGTACGATGATTATAACATCTGAACATTATCAAATAATCCCCTTAAAATATTAATTTATGCACATAACCAAAAAAATAAGAATTATGCTGAATTAAAAGTTATAGAATCTACATACGGTTTTAATTACTTTTTGGTCTTGCAATGGTGAAAGTTTACTTTTTACTTGAAGTTCAAATGTCATTCAACCTTTACTCTGCACTTTGCCTCGTGTATTAACTATGGATGCCGGTATTATGGTTATAATTACAGGAGTCCATTGCTAAATGGACATCATATGACCAAGAACCAAAACCTTTACACCTAACAAAACTTATATGGCAAATGTGCTACATTATTGTCAGGTTCTTAAAAAATGACAGATATATTAGTTGTGCTGACCATGATTTTATTTTCTCAAATTCAATTTTTTTTTTCTTTACGAGTGAGTAGTACACTGAGGGTTGTGTATTTACATTAATGAGTCTACAGGAGAGTATGGAGGAGGTGAATTTATTCAGATATTTGGGAGTGGACGTAGTCAGCGGATGGGTCTATGAAAGATGAGGTGATCACTAGAATTGATGGGGGGAAAGGATTGGGAGTGCGGGCCACTTAGGAGTCTGTGGAGACAAAGAAACTTTGTCCTTGAGCAAAGGGGAAATGTATGAGAGTATAGTTTTACCAACGCTCTTATATGGGTGTGAAGCATGGGTGATGGAATCTTGCAGCAAGGAGAGCTGGAGGCAGTGGAAGGATGTCATGTTTGAGGCAATGTGTGGTTGTGAATATTAATGCCGCACGAATTCGTTGTTGGAAGTTAGGAGGAGAGGTGCGGGGGATTACCAAAAAAACTGTTTGTCTGAGGGTGAGGAAGGGTTGTTGAGGTGGTTCGGACATGTAGAAGAGAATGGATGTGAAACAGGTGACTTCAAGAGAGGTATCATGTCTGTAGTGGAAGGAAGGCGGGGGCGAGGGGTCGCGCCTTAGGAAAGGTTGTTGGAGGGAGGGGGGAGGGTAAAGGACGGTTTTGTGTGCGGAGGGGCATGGACTTCCCCAACAGGCATGCGTGAGCGTGTTTTGATAGGGAGTGAATGGAGACAAAATGGTTTTTTTAATACTTGACGTAGCTGTTGGGAGTGTGTGCCAGAAGAACATTTATGCAAGGGGTTCAGGGAAACCGGCCAGGGCCGACGGACTTGAGTCCTGGAGATGGGAAGTACAGTGCCCTGCACTTGAGGAGGGGTGTTTAATGTTTAGTTTAAAACTGTAGTGTAAAGCACCCTTCTGGCAAGACAGGGATGGAGTGAATGATTGGTGGGAAAATACGTTTTTTGAAAGTTTTTCTTTTCGGCCACCCTGCCTTGGTCGGCTAGAATTGGCCAGAGTGATAATAAAAAATAAAAAAAAATAAACCAACTTAGGCGGGATACGGCCGGTGTATTGAAAGAAGAAAGATAACCGACTGTTAGAATCCCAATTATCTTTAATGGAACTCCTAAACTTGAATTAAAACTTGGGTAACAACGCCTAAGTTCAGATGAAACATTACCAATTGTTCGCCTCCAGTGGTCAGGGGAGCGTTAGTTTTCCTTGACGAACTCTTGAACACGATTCCTCAACTCAGCTGGTTTGAGCAGCAGCAATTGGATAATGAAAAAACAAACGTGTGCCTCGCTACCTTCCTGAGTTCGCAGGGCCTGAGGCAAAATGCATATAGTCACAGGCATGTTCAACTTCATTATTATATTCAAGGGAAGAGTACTATATTCAGTGGGGTATACAGCAGGAGAGATGGAGGTGATCAGGTTTACAGTTATTAGGAATTACAATAATTCAGGGAATTTATAAAGGTTTTCGAGCATCATATATTAACCCTTAACTGTTCCAAACGTAAGTAGATCTATGGTTTTTTCAACATTTGAAAGTATGTAAAATAAAAAAAGTAGGAGGCTTATTTTTATTTTGTACATGTTGAAAACGTGTAATAAAAAATACTTCGATCTATGTTTTTTTTTTTTTTTATATTTGAAAATATGTAAAAAAACGTAGATGTATTTTATGGAGCACTACGCATGTGAACATAGTCTGTTTGGACAGTTTAAGGGTCTTAAACAGAAAATGCCAGTGGTATGTAGTCTTTAAAAGTATGGAATAATTTTACACCACACAAAATATGGTATAAAGCACAGTAAGGAAATCTTTAACAAGGACCACATAATGAACCAGACAAATCAGTTAACAAATGACATTTTTTACAAAATGTAATTTATCTGTTACTAAATCTCAACTGTCACAAATGTATTTATCAAATCTTCTTCCACATAGGCAAATGATAGTGCGGCTCAACACCAAAACAGCATTAAGGCGATCAATGGGCACAATGTTGTAGACCCAGATGATGGAGTTCATTGTTTCGACATATTTGGTCACATGTTGACCCCCGGCACTGTTGGAAAACTCCAGGACCAGGAAGTCACAGAGTGTGCGAACATGAGCAGCCAGTTGACGTGGCCCGACACGTTCCAGAACCCTGAATAAAGAAACAGTTTGGTATTCAAGAGCTTGATGAACTGTTTTTAACAGCGACATAAACAATTTTGCTCAACAGTGCAATTATTATCTATATAGTTAACTGCGAACTGATCAGCAATGTGACCATATTACAGCTGCTTAATCTGAATAGTCTTGTTCATACATGGTATTTAACCCGTAAACGGTCCAAACGTATATATATCGTTTTACGTAGTCCCCAAACGTATATTTAAGTTTTATGGGTCCTCATTTAACATGCCACGAATAAGCCTGAGTCCGCCTAGACCGTGAGAATGGGTGCTGAGCCACTCACTGCTGCACCATATTAAATAATTGGGGATGCCGGGCTTACTTATGCTCTTTTTTTCCTATTAAACACAACAATGTATTTTTTTCTCAATAAAGCTTGGGGCTGTACGGTAGTGAATGGATATTACGTTGGACCTTTATGCGGTTAATAAATAAAACAATTCATCAAAGGATTTCCATCAATTTAATAAGATTGTCTTAAAATTTAAACGCCAAAGCAAACCTAAATTTCTCAACTTGCACATTATAATATAGATAACATTAGATCAAGTTTACATATATCATTATCTTCAAAAAATAGTTACCGAATGAGATATTTTCACTCAGAATAGCAAACAAGATAAGTGGCCTATAAATGCTTATAGTGATTCCAATAAATCAATTCACACATTAATTTATCTTGTGATCAATACAATCAACTTTCTAAAGGAAGCATTCGTTAAGAGTAAAAATAAAAAAAAAAGTTGTAACAACTTACTTGTAAGCAATAGGAGGCACTCTGTCAGTGTCTAATACCATCTTAAAAAGCAAACACAGAAACAAGGGTGAGGTGTGTGCTGGAGAGAGAAAAAACCAAGTGCGCAATATTGTCATTTTCATTGCTCATAGACTTCCACTTCCTGTACTCTTCCTCAACTGCTTTCTGTTGATCAAAATAAATAATTGAGTATAGCCTCTCCTCACTTAGCGACGTACTCGTTTACCGACACCTCGGACTTACAGCAGGCTCTCTGACCAGTATTCATACCTAAATTAATGTATATTGAGCTGATATCCTCTTTTCTTGCTTATTTCATAATTTACAGCACTTACTGTATAAAACATTTAAAAATATACCTGAAACGGTTATAAATGGTGCAAGGTGAATTAAAACAATATCAAAGTTGGTGAACAAACCCAACTACCATTTATAGTATGCTCCTCAACTTAGTGACGAATTCGTTTAACGACGTGGTCTTAGGAACGGAACTCTGTCGTTAAGTGAAGAGAGGCTGTATTACAATCACTTAGAAACACACATGAAAAAAAAACAGGGAACAAGTAGGGATTCAACTCACATAAAGTGAGTCCTACAACTCCAGGCCAGTTATGGTAGTTATATAACATCCCCTCAAACATTGTGTATTGTGTACTTCAACATCCTTGTACCATTAATGTATCCTTTAAACTTCGTGTACCTTTTTACATGATACCCCAATCCATCCTTTTACTAAAATAATTTTCTTCAGCAATTTCCAACTTCAGTTTCAGAGGCTGCCTGTAAATTTACAAACAATATTTTCTGTATTTTAAATCTAATGAGGTCAGGTTACGTCACATTAAAGAAACCTATAAAAATACGTAGTCAACCACAATTAAGCAAATTAAAAATAAACAGCCATGACACATTTGTTAAAGTGGTAGCTGGGCATCAACAGGAAATGTTTGAATCTGCTTGAGTATCACTCATGTTGTGAGGATGGGATGAATTTCATACGCAACCAAGCTGTCGCTGCTTGTAGCTCCCAAGCCAACGTAGCAGTCACAACCAGACTCATCAGATATGCATATCTTTTGAAAGAACTTTCTTATGCCCCTCAAAATAGTAATGAGCTTATAACATACTGCCAAAATTTCTTTCTGTAAGCACATTAAAAAATCCATTTTCACAATGCTCTCTGATCCACCATCTTTACCAAATCCATGAAGGTGACAAATAGTTCCTTTCTCTTACATTAGCATACCCTCTACTAAGGAAAGCCAATTTAGTTGAATAATTGAGTGCCAGATCAAACAGGCTGTGATGGATATGTGGGGGCAGCAGACCACCAGCAGTGACAGCCTGGACGATCAAGCAAGCACAAGACGAGCCTGGCCCATGGCCAGGCTCCAGGAACAGAAAGAAAGACTTCGGAATCTCAAAGTGTAGTTGTATAATCAAAAGGTAAGGACGTGCTGTGAGTGAGAGTTGTGAGTGGGTGGTGGTACTACTCACTATTTGTGGGGTTGCAGGGGATCGAGTCTTCTTGCTCCTGGCCCCGCCTCTTCACCGGTTGCTACTGGGCCCTCTCTCTCCCCGCTCCATGAGCTTTATCAAACCTCGTCTTAAAACTGTGTATGGTTCCTGCCCTCCACTACGTCATTTTCTAGGCTATATTCCACTTTGGGGGGCCTTACATCTATATGATGAAGAAATACTGTGTGTGTGTGTGTGTGTGTGAGCTGGTGTGTGAGAGCGAGAGAGGAGAGAAGAGAGAGAGAGAGATTCTAGAGAGGAGAGAGAGGATAGAGAGAGGAGAGAGATAGAGAGAGAGAGATAGAGAGAGAGATAGGTGAAGAGTGAGGAGATAGAGAGAGAGAGAGATAAGAGGAGAGAGAAAGAGAGAGAGCGATTAGAGAGAGAGAGGAAGAGAGTAGAGAGAGAGAGGGAGAGAAGAGAGAGATAGAGAGGAGAGATAGAGAGACTAGAGAGAGAGATAGAGAGAGAGCTAGGGAGAGGAGGAAGAGGGAGAGATAGAGAGAGAGATTGAGAGAGAGATGAGAGAGAGATAGTGTGAGAGTTAGAGAGAGAGGATAGAGTGATAGAGAGAGACGAGATCGATTAGAGAGAAGAGATAGAGAGAGGATAGAAGAGAGATAGACGAGAGAGACGATAGGAGAGGAGAGGAGAGAGAGAGAGAGAGAGAGAGAGAGACGGAGAGAGGGTGCAGCAAGAGCGAGAGGAGAGAGAGAGAGAGAAGAGAGAGAGAGAGAGAAGAGAGGGAGAGAGAGCTTGTACTCCAGGAGATTCGAGGAGAGCGTTACGAGTGAGAGAGCAGATGGTGGGAGAGAGAGAGAGAGAGGGACGATGAGAGAGAGTATTGTGGCAAACCTCATGGATGAGAAGTGACAGGCAAGGGCAGCATAGCGAGGTGGTGTTGACTGTGTGCTTCTCTAAAAGTGTTCATGCCCAGCATAGATTTTGTTGCCCCCCTAACATTCTTGAAATGAATGTTCTTCAAGCTTGTATATAAATCACTAGTACCTCTTTACTAGCTTGTGCAATGTACGAACCTCAGTGGCAACAATGCAGACACCTATCAACTTACTAATGGAAAAGATTACTCCCTTCTGCGTACAACATACTGTCAACATATTATAATGTTGGTGGACCTCAACCAGCACTTATACAGAGGGCTCCCCCCCACACCCCCCCCCCCTTGATGACCTTCTTGCAGTGTTTGACATGAGAAACTTTGTTGATTTCCCTACTCATATCTCTGGCTCCTCACTTGGACCCAGTAGTGAGTGATCTGGCAGAAGGCACATAGTCACTCGTTCACCCTCATCGGTACGTGGATCGTATGTCCAAGGACGCTGTTTTTACCACCACTTATGAATCCAACAGAACGAGGGTGCTGTGCGGTGAGGAGTCCACACGACTCAACCGGCTATGGGAAACGAGGTAATTGGCCCCCAGCCCTTTGCTCTGAGACTCGCCACCACGAACTGGAATGCTCTTCGCCAGGGGGATGTTGACAACCAAGTGAACAGCCTTCAACTGGACAATCCTTAATCTGCAAACAAGAACACATTCCTCACGGCAATATGTAAAACAAAGCCTACAGATCGCTTGGTTTGGCTTTCGTGTAGAGAGGCTGCATAATGTAAGTACAAAGCATGGCGAAGGTATAAAAGACATCCTACCACCCTAGACAGGGTACTTGCAATGCGAGCCTGGTAGGCATATGGGTGATGATTCAAAAGTGGCCATTGCTATATGGGAGGTGGACACTAAATGAAAGTTAGCAATCAGGTAGGGTAGGCTCCAAAACCCTTGGTGGTCCCTGGTCAAGGACAGACAAGCGTTATCTGCTTGCTGAATTATTTCCACCTCTAATCGACAGGATGGGACACCTCTTTTACTTGTAGTCAAGAGAAGGCGGACTCTTTGTACTGAACACTTATGCTACCCAAAATTTGCAAGTTCATGGGGGAATCCAGCAATGGGGACCCCTCCTTGGCTAGCTGCAAGAACTGTGTCAAACTGATATCAGTGGTGGGACAATAAGGCAGGAGGAGGTGGCATTTCTTCTTAAATCCCTTGAACAAGAAAAGGCTGTGGGCCCAGACAGTTGAGCCCAAGATTGTTGAGAGAGATGTGCCAGACCAGCTAGCAGCACCCTAACTCGCATCTCCTTCAGCTACTGCCTAGTACAGTGGCAAATGGCCCTCTCATGCGAAAGAGGCAAATGTGTCCCTGTTCACAAAAAGAAGAGCAGAGCAAGAAATCAGCAACTACAGCACCAGTGTCATCCTTTCATCACACTGGTAGATCTTGAGACAATATCTCAAGACAAATGACTGAATCTTTTTTGGACTACCATCACTACTTTGTGATCGTCAATATGGCGTCAGGAAAGGTTTCTTCTGCGCTGATCCGTTGTTTACACCTCTCCCACTAAGTGGCACCACGTCACTGGATGAATCCACAAGTCAGCGGTGTGGCTAGCACTGGACATCTGCTGAGCTTTCGTCCGGGTGTGGCCCAGGGCCTTTAGCAAAACTTCAAGCACTGGGGAATTGCCCTGGCTTACGACTATAGTTCCTCAGTGATTACCTTCATGGTAGATCTCTAAGTGTAGTCCTCAATGGAAGGAATCAGCAAGGCATCCTATTGGGGCCACAAGCGTTCCACAAGGAAGTGTGCTGGGGTCCACTGTTATGGAAATGTCTCACTTTCAACGACCTTCTTCAGCTCATCCCAGAATCACATGCATATGCAGACGACTGTACACTGACATTCATCTATTAACCAAGAGAAGAAATGCAGCTGCTCTACTAAGCATACATCAATCTCCAGCTGAGAGCATATATCAGCTTGGAAAGGGAAAAGATGGCAAGTAACATTTGCACCTGAGGCAAAACGCAAATCGATGTTCGTCTCTAGGCACACATGATGGTAATGCTGGTGCAGTAGTAAGGATGAATGGGAGGCCCCATGTTGGCACCTGGCAAGAAGAAGTTGTATCCTTGGGGTGAAATTTGACTCCAAAAACGAACCATGAAGAAATACATGTTTGTAAATTCTTGAAACAAGGCAGCCAGGAAGCTTACAGCACTTGCCGTATCTCGATCTGCTTGACAGTAGGGGGTTGCAAAGATCCTGTACGAGGCTCATGTCCGCTCACACCTTGAGTATGCCACTTTCTTGGTTGCTGCCCCCCCTCTCATTTCGACTGCTTGATAGAGTTTAAGAACAGAGCAAACGTCTCATCTCTCGCCTGGACCCCTCTCCTGGATAGATCTGTCATTTCAGCAGAGCCTCCAACATAGGAGGATCTGTGGCGGGCCTTACTTGTTATGTACAAGGCCAATAATGTCAAAATACCACACTTGGATCCACTTCGAGGACAGCGTGATGAAACAAGCTTTTATGCCACAAAGACGGGCAGCAAACAGCAGCAAACTTCACTCTGGCTGTACCCTTCCTCAAGAACATCACTTCCATCTGAGATCATACATACACAGGTTGACTGAGTATGGAACATTTTTTGTACAGATAATGATGTCATACGAGATAACGTCAGTTGATCAAAGAAAATGCTGGCCCATCAGATGGTCCAACTTTTCATCCTGTTCCTACTTGTATGTTCTCATAACAATAAAAATGCATTCCAAATGAGTGATGTAGGTAAAGCTCTAGCTTGCAATAAAGTTAGGAAATCCTTAACTGTAATAGCTGTCAATAAAGCTAGGGATCCTTAAACCTTGTTCAAACCCCTGTGTAAAAAAAAAAAAAAAAAAAAAAAAAAAGAGGAGAGAGAGTGTTCAATGAGCTAGATGTAGGGTACAGCTCTTAGCTCTTGCCATTAAAGTTAGGAATCCTTATACCTGTAAATAGCTTGTCCACTATAAAGCTAGGGATCCTTAACCTTGTCAAAACCTGTGGAAAAAGAGAGAGAGTGGAGGAGAGACGAGAGACTGAGGTAGAGGGAGAGAGAGAGAGGAGAGAAGAGGCGAGGAGAGAGAGAGAACAGATGGAGTGAGAGAGAGAGAAGCGAGTGTGTGTGTGTGTGTGTGAGGTGTACTCACCTAGTTGTCACTCAACCTAGTTGAGGTTGCGGGGCGTCGTGTTAGTCGAGCTTCCTGCGCCCCGCCTCTTCACTGATCGATTACTAGGTCATTCTCCAGAGCCGTGGCTTTATCATACCTCTGCTTAAAGCTATGTATGGATCTGCCTCCACTAATCGCTTCCTAAACTATTCCACTTTACTGGACTACTCTGTGGCTGAAGAAAGTACTTCCTAACATTCCTGTGATTCATCTGTGTCTTTAGCTTCCAACTGTGTCCCTTGTTACTGTGTCCACTCTCTGGAACATCCTGTCTTTGTCCACCCTTGTCACATCCCCTCAGTATTTTGTATTGTCGTTTCTTGTCCCCCCTATCTTCTGTCTCCCAGTGTGTCGTCAGGTTGATTTCCCTTACCTCTCCTGTAGGAATACCTCTTAGCTCTGGGACTTAGTCTTGTTGCAAACCTTTGCACTTTCTCTAGCTTTCTTTACGTGCTTGGCTAGGTGTGGGTTCCAAACTGGTGCCGCCATACTCCAATCTGGGCCTAAAGTATACGGTTCTGTACAGGGTCCTGAACGCATTCCTTAGCTAAGATGTACTCGGAATGCTGTTCTGAGGTTTGCTAGGCGCCATATGCTGCAGCATCCGCATTTGGTTGATGTGCGCTTCTCAGGAGATGTGCCTGGTGTTATTTCTCACCAAGATCTTTTTCTTGAGTGAGGTTTGTCAGTCTCTGTACCCCCCTAGACTGTACTCCTCTGCGGCCTTCTTTGCCTTCCCCAATCTTCATGACTTGCACGTGGTGGGATTGAACTCCAGGAGCCAATTGCTGGACCAGGTCTGCAGCCTGTCCAGATCCCTCATTCTGTAGTTCTGCGGGTCTTCGTTCGAGTGTTTCTTCTCAATCAACTTCACGTTCATCTGCAAAAGGGAAACCTCAGAGTCTATTTCCTTCCGTCTGTCTTTCACAATATCAAGAAACTGACTGGTCCTAGGACTGACCCACTGCGGGACCCCCCCCGTGGTCACAGGTGCCACTCTGACACCTCGCACCGTACTCCATGACTCGCTGCTGTCTTCCCTGACATAGTATTTCCTGATCCATTGTAGTGCTTCCCTGTTTTCCCTGCTGGGTCCTCCAGGTTTCTGCACCAATTCTTGTGTGGAACTGTGTTCATACGCCTTCTTGCAGTCCAGAAAATGCAATCCCACCACCCCCTCTCTCTCTTGGCTTATGCCTGTCACCATCGTCATAGCGGGGGGAACTCCCGTAGGTTTGTGACACAGGATGATTTTCCGGCCTGAAACCATGCTGGCTGCTGTTGATGCGGATCATTCCTTTCTAGGTGTTCACCACTCTTCTCCTGCTAAATCTTCCCCATGATTTTGCATTACCTATACCATCGTAGTGACATGGTCTGTAGTTTAGTGCTTCCATGTCTGTCTCCTTTTTAAAGATTGGGACTAATTTGCTGTCTTCCATCGTCCTCAGGCATTCTCCTGTTTCGATAGATGCTATGAATATTGTTGTCTAGGGGGTACACACTAGCGCCTCTGCTCCCTTCTCAATACCCATGGGGAGATGTTATCTGGCCCATTGCCTTTGAGGTATCTAGTCACTCGCAGCCCTCATCACTTCTTCCTCGGTTGTGTGCACTGTGTCCAGCAATTGGTGGCTGTGCCTCCTCGCCTCCTTTCTGGAGGTCCCTTCTGTCTCCTCTGTTGAACACTTCTTTGAAATCTCTGGTTGAGTTCTTCTCCATACTTCACGGTCATTTCCTGTCCTGCTCTCTCCTCCTTCCTTTCCTTAGCCTGATTACCTGTTCCTTGACTGTTGTTTTCCTCTGATGTGGCTGTTGTACAACAGTTCGGGTCAGATTGGGCTTTCGTGCAATGTCATTTTCCTATTGTCTTTGGGCCTTCCCTTAAGTATCTGTGCTTATTCGTTTCTGTCTCTACGACTGTTCTCCTTATTCTCTGGGTCCTTTGCCTTCTATATTTCTTCCATTCACTAGCACATTGGTTTTTGCCTCCCTGCACCTTTGGGTAAAACCATGGGCTCATCCTGGCTTTTTCATTTACTCTGTACTTGGGTAAAAATCTCCTCAGCCTCCTTGCATTTTGTCTGCAATATTCCATCATCTCATTTTAACTGGCTTACCTGCCAGTTCTCTGTTCCACTGAAACCCGTTTCAGGTAGTTCCTCATTCCTGTGTAGTCCCCCTTTCTTGTAGTTTGGCTTCATTCGTCCTAGGCTTCCTGCTTCTCCCTCCACTTGTAGCTCTATGTGAATTCGACGCTTAAAAACCAATGGTCACTGGCCCACAAGGGTCTTTCATATGCTGGATGTCCCTCGTTATCTGGCACTACTGAAGGTGAATACTTAGACCAGCTTGCTGGTTCATCCTCCTCCTCTCTCTCTGGTAGTGTCCTTACTGTTGGTACATGAAGTTCTCCAGTACACCATCCAACATCTCCTAGCCCTCCATGTACTTGCCCCCATTGTGGAGGTCCAAGTTCTCCCAACGATCTCCTCTGAGGTTAAAGTCCCCATGATCTGGAGCTTTGCCCTGCATGCATGAGCTTTCTGGCCACTCTAGCCAGTGTGTCAACCATCGCTCTATTGCTCTCGTAGTACTCTTTGCCTTGGCCTCCTCTGTTCTGTGGTGGGTTTTACGGTCCACTGCTTTTACCACCTTGGGACTCCTCCAGAGTGAAGTGTTCCCCTATGTAATAACTTTCTTCTCGCTGTGTGGTGTGTGTGTGTCGTGTGTGTGTTTGTGGGTGTCGTGTGTGTGTGTGAATGTGTGGTGTGTGTGTGGTGGGTGTGGTGTGTGTGTGTATGTGTGTGTGTTTGGGTGTGTGTGTGTGTGTGTGTGTGGTTACTCACCTATTTGTGGTTGCAGGGGTCGAGTCTTAGTCCTGGCCCCGCCTCTTCACCGGTTGCTATTGGGCCCTCTCTCCCCCGCTCCATGAGCTTTATCAAACCTCATCTTAAAATGTGTATGGTTCCTGCCTTCCACTTTGTCCTGTTTCTCAGGCTATTCAATGCTTACAACTCTATGACTGAAGAAATACTTTCCTAATATCTCTCTGACTCATTTGTGTCTTCAACTTCCAATTGTGGCCTCTTGTTTCTGTCCCCTCCTGGAACCATCCTCCGCCCTGTCTTTGTCCACCTTGTCTTTTCCATGCAGTATTTTATATGTCCGTTATCATGTCTCCCTGAACCTCCTGTCCTACCAGTGACCGTCAGGCCCGATTTCCCTTTATTCTTTCTTATAGGACATTCCCCTTAGCTCTGGAACTAACCTTGTGGCTAACCTTTGTCTTCTATAGTTTCTGACGTGGCTTTATTCAAGTGCGGGTTTCCAACAGGTGCTGCATTACTACAGTATGGGCCTGACCATACACGGTGTTTACAGTGTCTTGACCGATTCCTTCCTAAGGTATCGGAATGCTGTTTCAGGTTTGCCAGGCGCCCATATGCTGCAGCAGTTATCTTGACTTGATGTGTGCTTCCGGAGACCATGCTCGGGTGATTTACTCACCCCAAAGATCTGTTCCTGGAGTGAGGTTTGCAGTCTTTGGCCATCCTGTCTATACTCTCGTCTGGGGTCTTCTGTTGCCCCTTTTCCCTATCTTCTGACTTTGCATTTGCAGGATTAATTCATGAAGCCATTTGTGGACCTGGTGTCCAGTCTGTCGGTCCTCTTTGAAGTCCTGCTGGTCCTCATCAGATTTAATTCTCCTCATTAACTTCACTTCATCTGCAAACAGGGACACTTCTGTGTCTAACCCTTCCATTTGTCGTTCACATTTACCAAAAAATCAGCACTGTTCTACGACCGACCCAGATGGGACCCGGTCGTCACAGTGTGCCCACTGTATACATCATTACGTACCTTGATCGCTGTTGCCTCCTGTAGGTTTTCTCTGATCATTGCAGTGCCCTTTGTTATATGCGCCTGATGCTCTAGCCTTCTGCATTATCTCTTGTGAGGACTGTGTCAAAGGACTTGTTGGCAGTCAAGAAGATGCAAATCAACCCAACCCCTCTCTCTCGTGTCTTGCTTCTGTTATTTTATCATAAAACTCCAGAAGGTTTTGTGACACTGGGATTTGCCTTCCGGGGAATCCGTTGCTGGTTGGCATTTATCACTCTTGTTCCGTTCCAGGTGCCCACCTTCTCCTCTGATTAATCTTTTCCATAAATTTTGATTATATACACGTACCAATGACACAGGTCTATAGTTTAGTTAGTGCCTCTTTTCTGTCTCTTTTTGTATAAATGGGAACTACATTTGCCCATCTTCCCTTACCTCAGGTAGTTGCCCAGTTTCCAGGGACGTGGATGAAGATAATGTTGGGTAAGTGGCACGCACAACATATTCTGCTCCCTCTCTAAGGACCCCACGGGGAGATGTTCGTAGTCCCATTGCCTTTTGAGGTATCAATGTCCCTTAGCAGTTTTTCACTCTCCTCATCTGTATGTATGTCGTCCATCACTTGTTGGTGCTTATTCCTTGCTGGTGTCCCATCTGGTCTGTCCCCCAGTAGTCCTTCCTGGTCTCTACTGTATTTACTTCCTTAAATCTCATGGTGTTGAGCTCCTACACACCTCTTGATCGTTTTCTTGTGAGTTCTCCACCTTCTTTCCTTCAGCCTATCCACCTGGTCCTTGACTGTTGTCTTCCTCCTTTAATGTGTCTATATACAGCAGTTTCGGGTCAGATTTGACCTTTCGATGCTATGTGTTTTCATACTTCGCTGGGGCCTCCCTCTCCACCGCTCGTCTGTACATACTCGTTTCTGGCTCTTCTACTATATCTTTTCCTTGTTTTTCCTGGGTCCTATGCCTCCTGTACCTTTTCCATTTCTGTTTGGCACTTAGTTTTGGCCTCCTACCCCTTCGCGGGCTAACAACAAGGACTCGTTTTGGTCTCCTATTATTTGTTTCCCTTGGGAACAAAACTTTCCTCTTCCTCCTTGCAACTTTGTTGCCACTTATTCCATCATCTCGTTTACTGATTTCTACCATTTCTCTGTCCACTGAAACCTCATGCAGGAAGTTTTCATTCCTTGTGTGTGTGTGTGTGTGTGTGTGTGTGTGTGTGTTTTGTGTGTGTGGGTGTGTTGTGTGTGTGTTGTGTGTGTTGTGTGTTGGTGTGTGTGTGTGTCTGTGTGGTGAGTGTAGTGTGTGTGTGTGTGTGTGTGTGTGTGTGTGTGTGTGTGTGTGTGTGTGTGTGTGTGTGTGTGGTGTGTGCGGGTGTGTGTGTGTGTGTGTGTGTGTGTGTGTGGTGTGTGTGTGTGATGTGCTGGTGTGTGTGTGTGTGTGTGTGTGTGTGCTGTGTGGTGTGTGTCGTGTGTGTGTGAGTATGTGTGGTGTGTTGGGCTGTCGTGTGTGTGTGTGTGTGTGTGTGTGTGTGTGTGTGTGTGTGTGTGTGGTGTGTGTGTAGGTAGGGCCGGGGAGTTATGAGAATAAAAAACTTCTACGTAACTGTGAATGTTTATCAGGGGCATTAATGTCAGATTTGCAGTGAGACCCAATCTGGAGGTTTCATCTTCAAAAAGTATAAACTAATCTAAAACTTCATGAAACTAACTTTAGCATAACTTTAGTGAAGGATTTTCACAGCTTGTATTTTCGACTACAGAAAACAAATGGTCAGCAGGGAAACAGACTGCCCAATTTCAATAGAAAGTATCTTATAAAAATACATAACAATTATAGGGATAAACTTGTTGTCATTAAACTGGTACAAAAGAACAAAAAATGGTTATCGCCTAGGAAGGAAGCTCTAGTCAGGATATTGGTAAGGACACAATATTTCAAAAGAATAACATATAAATAGGAATGAGCGAGACTGGAAGGCTAATAACTTCTTACAAATGAAGAACAATATGTACAGTCAAGTCTATTAGTGTGAAGAGTTTTGGGAAAAATTGCCATTAATTAATTTCACACTAAATCAAAATTCGCACTACTTGAACTCACACTAATTGAGAGCTAGAGCTGCATAGCAAGAAAATGCTCTGCACAATGTGATGATGCAACAAATACCAATAACAAAAGAACCATTGAAGAGGGAAAGGACATGTTAGTAACTTCTTCCACATTTAGAGTTTTCTATAGTAACACTGTCAGTTAGTGAAAAATTTCTTGAAGAACATCAGAATATAGAATTCATTAATTAATAGTAGACAGAATACACTTATCTTCCAAAACCAAAGCCACGTACAACAAAACCTTCTCTCACCCACCTTAAGGGTGTGCATGTTTTCTCGAGGTGCTGCACACTGGTGGTAGAAGTCAGCTATCACTGGAGGGAAGCACTGGATGGTATGGTTGGCCCAGGTGTGGGGAGTCTGTGTCATCACCGTCTTCAGAAAGTCCACACACCAACGAGCAGAATCTCCAGAACTGTCACAACCTTGAATGGACGGCAGTTAGAAGAATAAAATTATCTTGCAATATTACAACAGTGTTCATATCTTCTCTGTGAAATTTGAAGAATGCATCACCAACTGTTTCTAATTCCCATAATCTCAAAAAGTAAAGAAATTTAACTCTTAACTGATTATCTATTGGGTAATGACCTTGAATTTAATACCAGGAGATGGGTCAAAATTCATTTTTTTATGAGGTATCTCTCACTATAAAGTAAGAAGGCCCATATATGCTTGTAAATGCAATATTTTCCATCAAAATGTCTTTAGAAATTCCATAATATTCCCCTAAATACTGCCTCATGATCTTCACAAAGCACATTTTATATACATATTTCTATCCTTGAAATTCTCCACACCTCCATTCTACCATTCCCCTCAGTCACACAGCAGTCACAGCTGCCTTCACACATAGCTGCTTACCAGTAACATGTATCGCTCGAGCCATAGTTAAAACCAGCACTCGATTCAGCTCCTCTGAGTCTGTACTGATCAGGTTTGGTTTAGTATCGGAACAAAAAGTGAAACGGGTCAGACTTGGCATCACCTCCGAGTTGCCCAGACCCGTGATGAGTCGTAGCGCCACACTCTCCATACTGGACAAACAAACAAGAAAATCATTTATGACAGAAACACACCCTATACACGCATGTTAAATAAAATATAAAATTGAATAAATTTTTAAGCCAAAAATATACCTTCCTATCCTTTGATACGTACTATATTTTATTCACAATAAAATGTGTTCTAGTCATACTGTACATGAATCTAAAGGTTACATCTGTTCAAGCACACATGAGGAGTGTAACGATGATTTCAACGTCTGAACATTATCAAATAATCCCTTAAAATATTATTTATGCACATAACAAAAATAAGAAATATGCTGAATTAAAAGTTATAAATTCTACTATAGTTTTAATTACTTTTTGGTTGCAATGGTGCAAAGTTTATTTTTACTGAAGTTCAAATGTCAATTCAACCTTTACTCTGCACATTGCCTCGTGTATTACATGTATGCCGGTAATTATGGATAATATTACAAGAGTCCATTGCTTAAATGGACATCATATGACCAGCACCAAAACTTTACACCTAACAAAACTTATATGGCAAATTTAGCTACATTATTGTCAGAGTTCTTAAAAAATGACAGATATATTAGTTGTGATGACCATGATTTTATTTTCTCAAATTCAAATTTTTTTTTCTTTACGAGTAGTACACTGAGATTGTGTATTTACAATAATGAGTTACAGTGTAAAGAGAGCCTCTATCATGCCTAGGCATTATGAGCAGACTTAATTTAATGGCTTACTGACTACTTAATACTAAAGAAATTTATCATAGTTTAAGTTGTACAATAGTTCTATTAATTATAAATTAATCTAATTTAATACAAAAATCTGTTTTAAATACAGGTGCTCCTTGACTTACAATGGTTCGACTTATGTTGTTTTGACTTTATGATGGTGCAAAAGCAATTACGTACTTTGGAGATGAAACTTGAGATAGTTACCCAACACGAAGGTGACAAGTCTGTAACTTGTATTCATGTATTTAGTTTTCACTGCTGGCACTATTTACTTAGTTACAGTAATTATTTATTTACTTATTCAGTAAGAGTAATTATTTATTTATTTAGCATATCGTATTCATATTTGACGCATGATATTTTCTACTTAGAATGGGTTCGTTGGAGCATAACCCCATTGTAAATCGAGGAGCATCTGTATATAGGAGTTTTCTCTTTTTATGTAATTTTGCTTATGCAAATTCACTATTATATGATGCCCCATTTCTATGGATAATTCCCCACATACAATATACATCTGATGTATGAAATTAGTGTGGTCTGCAAAGTATACTTAATGAGTCTTATTAAGCAGAATTAAGTACAGGGTGTTTCAAGAAGATGGATCCAATCTCAAAGAAGACTGCTTTGAAATTAGGTCCATCTTTTGAGTTTAGCAAAATGAGAGACACTTGTACAGTGACACTTTGATTTATTTATACAGGCTAACAGGGGGAGAGGCTGTCTGGTTGTACCAACTGCATTTACTTTTTTTTTTAATGCACTGGTCTTCTCCCACCGAGGCAGGGTAACCTAAAAAGGAAAATGAAGGTTTTTCTTTTTACATTTAGTAATTCATACATGACATTAACAATACCTGACAATTCTGTAAACAATAGACATGTCCACTGTTTGAGGACTTTGTCTAATGACCTGATTTTGCCTGCATAATCCAAAATCTTTTAAATTGAGGTTTGTTAAATCAAAGCTTTACTGTACTCTTATTTAACCTATGAATTAACTCTTACCATAAGTGCAGTTGTGTCATTTGAGTCATGGCATTGAGGGGGACCGCCACCATGTGGTGGATGGTGGAGAGCAGCTGAATGCGGTACTGTGGTGGAGAGTGGTGAATGCGGTGGATGAACATCTCCAGTAGAGCGTGTAATATGCTCCACACATGACTCTTGTAAACCACTGGCAGCAGATTTGCTGTAGAGGAGAAAGCCGTTCATTCAACAGTTGTCCAGAGAGCTTCTGAAGCAAACTAAGTCTCTCTAGTTCTGTTTCTTTAGATAGCAGTAGATAGCATCAAGCACTGCAGACACCAAAAAGATAACCAATTGCACATAATATCAAATAATATTATTATGGTAGCACAGATATCACACAACAAGAGGAAATATTTCACAACTCACAATAAAAATCGTAAACTGTTTTGGGACCAGTCCAAATGGATGATGACTCCCAGTCCTTAACCACTACAATGCACATTCTCAGCAAAATTTTTACATTTTTGTGCCTACTTCCCTTATATATGGCATCAGCTTATAGCTCCAGGGATGGCTGCCCTTGCAACAAGACCTCAGACCAGGTCTCATGAACCAGTAAGGAAATAGTTCAGGAATAACAACTATTAAGAAATACAGAGAAAAGTAAAGATGAGTGTATCCTAAACATATGACATTGTAGGATTTACCTATCATCGTGTTTGTTCATGAGACAGAAAGAGAAAACCTATAATCATGGCAGAGTCCAAAACATTAAACAGACTTCTGCTTTGCTTGTATGGATGGCTGTTGTCTACTTACCTACTACCTACAAAATAAAAAAAAGTTTTAGAGATAACTATTATGAAGAAACCAAGGAAGCAAGAGGATGTGTGTTGAGAATGAAAGCTGTGAAATGCTTAATAAGGAGGCAGAGGCATTTGAGCGATGGAGGGAATATTATAAAAAAATTAACGTAGACCAGAAAACGAGTTACATGTCAGGAAAGAGAGGAATTATTTCCAATAAGAATGAGACTTAGACAAGTATATGTGATGCTGCCACGGGTATTTATTATTTAGTGTGTTGACAGGTGGATGTTGTGGAAGTGAATGCTGGTCTGTTTTGAAAAGGTGTGATTCTGAATAATAATGATTCTGGTGTGTTACTGGGAGATTCTGAAGAGAAATTGCAGAGATTTGTAGGAGTTTAGAAGAAAATGTTAAAGAAAGGAAACTGAAAAATGAATGCAGAAAATAACATGATTATGAGAAGTACAAATTAACAAATAGTTACAGGTCAGAATAGAAAGATAGAGTATGGTGGAGGTGAATAATTATAAATACCTCAGAGTGGAAGCATCAGAAGACAATGTAGGTCTATGAAAGATGAGGTAAATCAGATTAACAAAAGGAAGAATGACAAGTCTATAGAAAAAAGAAATCTGTCAATGGATGCAAAAAATAAAAATGTTTCAGAGCATAACGGTGCTAAAGTTTCATAGGGGTGTGACACTGAGTCTTTAAATGTAAGAGAAAAGAGGTGGAAGGTATGACAATATCTTAGCTGTGATTAACGTGTAGTGTGAATATTAAGAAGAGAATGAAAGATGTAGCAAAATGAAATGTATAAATCAAAGATCAGATCAGAGGTTGTTGAGATGGGCTGGATGGAAGATGATAAATGAGACATTTGTGAAACATTTGGGTATCCTTATTCTGGAAACATTTTGCCAGAATCAAGATACCCAAATGTTTCAAAAGTATCTCATTTACCATATTGTTAGTTTTTTAAACCATTTATTCATGGAAGGAAGTCGTTAAAGATTTATTAAGAGGTATGAGCTTGAACATACTAGATCAGTGTAAGCAGAGGAGAGTGATCTATCATACCTCAAGAGTTGTTAAGTGTGAACTAGGTATATCTATGAAAGAGTAAAGGCATTGACTAGGCAGTCTTGAGTTTTGGTAGTTAGTAAGTAGAGTGCCTTCACTATGAGAACATGGAAAAAATATCTGAGATTCAGTGGGTGAACATCAGAAAAGGCTACTAAAATGAGGGTGAATGTGTTTTCCTTTGGATGCCCTTGGCTTGGTAGCAAATAGCCAATGAGTTACAAATAATATCAAAGTACAATACAAGGTAAAAGCAACTCCACTTATATTCAACGATCTCTTCACACTTTTCCATGGGAAAGTAAAAAAGAATTCTTCCATAAGCCAATAAGCTGTACATGTTGTAAACGGTGACTAAAATGCCGGGAGCAAGGGGCTAGTAGCCCCTTCTCCTGCATAAATTACTGAAGTTTGGGTGAGATATAAGCGACTACTGGCAGAGAGGTAGGCTAGTGCAAAGATGAGTAGTAGGGGGGTTGAAGAGGGTTGGAATAGTTTTAAAAATGCAGTATTAGAATGTGGGGCAGAAGTTTGTGGTTATAGGAGGGTGGGGGCAGGAGGAAAGAGGAGTGATTGGTGGAATGATGAAGTAAAGGGTGTGATAAAAGAGAAAAAGGTAGCTTATGAGAGGTTTTTACAAAGCAGAAGTGTTATAAGAAGAGCAGAGTATATGGAGAGTAAAAGAAAGGTAAAGAGAGTGGTGAGAGAGTGCAAAAGGAGAGCAGATGATAGAGTGGGAGAGGCACTGTCAAGAAATTTTAATGAAAATAAGAACAAATTTTGGAGTGAGTTAAACAAGTTAAAAAAGCTAGGGAAAGTATGGATTTGTCAGTTAAAAACAGAGTAGGGGAGTTAGTAGATGGGGAGATGGAGGTATTAGGTAGATGGCGAGAATATTTTGAGGAACTTTTAAATGTTAAGGAAGAAACAGAGGCAGTAATTTCATGCACTGGTCAGGGAGGTATACCATCTTTTAGAGTGAAGAAGAGCAGAATGTAAGTGTGGGGGAGGTACGTGAGGCATTACGTAAAATGAAAGGGGGTAAAGCAGCTGGAATGATGGGATCATGACAGAAATGTTAAAAGCAGGGGGGGATATAGTGTTGGAGTGGTTGGTACTTTTGTTTAATAAATGTATGAAAGAGGGGAAGGTACCTAGGGATTGGAGGAGAGCATGTATAGTCCCTTTATATAAAGGGAAAAGGGGACAAAAGAGACTGTAAAAATTATAGAGGAATAAGCTTACTGAGTATACCAGGAAAAGTGTACGGTTAGGGTTATAATTGAAAGAATTAGAGGTAAGACAGAATGTAAGATTGCGGATGAGCAAGGAGGTTTCAGAGTGGGTAGGGGATGTGTAGATCAAGTGTTTACATTGAAGCTATATGTGAACAGTATTTAGATAAAGGTAGGAAGTTTTTATTGCATTTATGGATTTAGAAAAGGCATATGATAGAGTGGATAGAGGAGCAATGTGGCAGATGTTGCAAGTATATGGAATTGGTGGTAAGTTATTAAATGCTGTAAAGAGTTTTTATGAGGATAGTGAGGCTCAGGTTAGGGTGTGTAGATGAGAGGGAGACTACTTCCTGGTAAAAGTAGGTCTTAGACAGGGATGTGTAATGTCACCATGGTTGTTTAATATATTTATAGATGGGGTTGTAAAGGAAGTAAATGCTAGGATGTTCGGGAGAGGGGTGGGATTAAATTTTGGGGAATCAAATTCAAAATGGGAATTGACACAGTTACTTTTTGCTGATGATACTATGCTTATGGAAGATTCTAAAGAAAAATTGCAAAGGTTAGTGGATGAGTTTGGGAATGTGTGTAAAGGTAGAAAGTTGAAAGTGAACATAGAAAAGAGTAAGGTGATGAGGGTGTCAAATGATTTAGATAAAGAAAAATTGGATATCAAATTGGGGAGGAGGAGTATGGAAGAAGTGAATGTTTTCAGATACTTGGGAGTTGACGTGTCGGCGGATGGATTTATGAAGGATGAGGTTAATCATAGAATTGATGAGGGAAAAAAGGTGAGTGGTGCGTTGAGGTATATGTGGAGTCAAAAAACGTTATCTATGGAGGCAAAGAAGGGAATGTATGAAGTATAGTAGTACCAACACTCTTATATGGGTGTGAAGCTTGGGTGGTAAATGCAGCAGCGAGGAGACGGTTGGAGGCAGTGGAGATGTCTTGTTTAAGGGCAATGTGTGGTGTAAATATTATGCAGAAAATTCGGAGTGTGGAAATTAGGAAAAAGGTGTGGAGTTAATAAAAGTATTAGTCAGAGGGCAGAAGAGGGGTTGTTGAGGGGGTTTGGTCATTTAGAGAGAATGGATCAAAGTAGAATGACATGGAAAGCATATAAATCTATAGGGGAAGGAAGGCGGGGTAGGGGTCGTCCTCGAAAGGGTTGGAGAGAGGGGGTAAAGGAGGTTTTGTGGGCAAGGGGCTTGGACTTCCAGCAAGCGTGCATGAGCATGTTAGATAGGAGTGAATGGAGACGAATGGTACTTGGGACCTGACGATCTGTTGGAGTGTGAGCAGGGTAATATTTAGTGAAGGGATTCAGGGAAACCGGTTATTTTCATACAGTCGGACTTGAGTCCTGGAAATGGGAAGTACAATGCCTGCACTTTAAAGGAGGGGTTTGGGATATTGGCAGTTTGGAGGGATATGTTGTGTATCTTTATATGTGTATGCTTCTAGACTGTTGTATTCTGAGCACCTCTGCAAAAACAGTGATAATGTGCGAGTGTGGTGAAAGTGTTGAATGATGATGAAAGTATTTTCTTTTTGGGGATTTTCTTTCTTTTTTTGGGTCACCCTGCCTCGGTGGGAGACGGCCGACTTGTTGAAAAAAAAAAAGAGAAAAAAAAAAAAAAGAAACCTAGGTAACAGGTTGGTAGACAGCAATGCCCAGGGAGGTACTACTGTCCTGCCAAGTGACGTAAAACGAAAGCCTGTAATTGTTTTACATGATGGTAGGATTGCTGGTGTCCATTTTTCTGTCTCATAAACATGCAAGGTTTCAGGCACGGCTTGCTACTTCTACCTACACTTAGGTCACGCTATACATACATGTACAAGCATATATATACACACCCCTCTGGGTTTTCTTCTATTTTCTTACTAGTTCTTGTTCTTGTTTATTACCTCTTATCTCCATGGGGAAGTAGAACAGAATTCTTCCTCCGTAAGCCATGCGTGTTGTAAGAGGCGACTAAAATGCCAGGAGCAAGGGGCTAGTAACCCCTTCTCCTGTATAAATAACTAAATTTAAAATGAGAAACTCGTTTTTCTTTTTGGGCCACCCCGCCTCGGTGGGATACGGCCGGTTTGTTGAAAGAAACAAAGAAAGAATCAAAAGAAGCACTAAACCACAAGGGCTATACAGTGCTGTACATGATGATAGGATTGCTGGTGTCTTTTTTCTGTCTCATAAACATGCAAAATTTCAGGTACATCTTGCTACTTCTATTTACACTTAGGTCACACTACACATGTATGTACTGGTTCTTCTTCTTGTTTATTTCCTCTTATCTCCATGAGGAGGTGAAACCGAATTCTTCCTCCGTAAGCCATGCATGTCATGAGAGGCAACTAAAATGCCAGAAGCAAGGGGCTATTATTATTATCATAATCATGGGGAGCGCTAAACCAGTAGGATTATACAGCACGTGGGGGGGGGAAATGGAAGGTATTCAGGCTCAATTCAGGGAACTGGAGCACAGATCCAATTCCCTAGATCAAGAGCCCCTCACCAGCATCAAGAAACCTCCCTTGAGGGAAGCATGAGGCTAGTAACCCCTTCTCCTGCATAAATTACTAAATTTAAAAAGAGAAACTTTTGTTTTTCTTTTTGGGCCACCTTGAATCAGTGGAAGATGGCCAGTGTGTTAAAAATAAAAAGAATCTCTTCACACTCACTTATGAAAGTCTTGATTCCAATACTCTCAATCTCGGTGTAAACCAGAAGTCGTGCATAAGTTTCGATGAGTGCTGGGGCCAGTGCTACCCCAGATTTATGCTGTGCTTGTTTTTGAATGTGCTGAAAATAAATTATTTGTTTTAACTGCTGTATGATTGTACCAATCTGTCCTCATCTTGGACATCATAGCCTCATATGATGTTTTATTAATATTTCCAGACTTACTTATTCCTGTAAGTCCAAGCAATACATCCAAATTTTGGGGAGGTTAGTTATATGTCTATAAAATCATTATATCAGATTAACTTAAAAACTTATATAATAAAGGAAAAGTAGTGTACACACCTGTCCAATGTTGTGTACGAGACTCATCTTGACGTGCACTGTGAGGGCATCAAGAAAGGTTATGGAGAGAGGTGAGGTGCTGCCCAGGGCTACGCAGTTTATGCCTGGCATTGGAACAGTGGATTTCTGATTTCCCTGAATACTTTCAGACAATATGAGAATGGGTCTCTGAAAATATTCCTGTGTAGGGAGAGGGTGTAGATCAACAGCTGCAACTATCAATATTTTTTTTTTTAAACTGACCATATCCCACCAAGGCAGGGTGACTCCCCCCCAAAAAAAAAGTTTTCCTTTTAAATTTAGTAATGTATACAGAAGGGTTACTAGCCCCTTGCTCCCGGCATTTTAGTCGCCTCTTACGACACGCATGGTTACGGAAGAAGAATTCTGTTCCACTTCCCCATGGAAATCAACATACATGTATGCTTTCTAATAAAATTTTATCCCAAGTACAGTACTAACATCCATTTATTTTTCTTCTGTTATGCCTTACAAGAATAAGTAAAATATTATTATTAAGCTCATGAGTATTTTTTAAATGCATTTTATCCAGCTTTAAAACTCTCTAAGAAGATTACAGATTTGGGAAAGACACAGGTTTAGTTGGTAAAACAAGCATTATGGGCAGAATCTGAAGCTTCCTTGGAAAAATCATGGTTATTGAGTAAACCTGACCAAAATTAAAATGTTACAGTAGTAATGACTCACAAAATCATAATAAGATTGAAAGGAAATTACAGAACGGGTGAGGTTTGAACTCATGGTGAGCGAGTGCTAAAATACACAGGCCAGTGCGTCAACCACTGGACTAGTTGGTTCTATAAGATTCATTCAACTAGATACATTTTTATACACCATATTGAGGTTAGCATGGATGCTGGATGCATCTTATTAGAGCCAGCTGGCCAAGTGGTTAACACACTGGCCTGTGAATTGTAGGCCTTGCTTGCCATTAGTTTGAACCCCACCTGTTCCATGAATTATTTACAGTAATAATGGTGAAATATTACCTGATTAGTAGAATAAGCATTTAACAGCAGGGCAATTCTGTAGTCAGGTGGCGTACCAGCAGTAATGAGCGGTAACTGTGGGTTAAGGGCCAAGCTTTGAAGAAACCTGTCGAGAAAAATACTTCTTCACATCAACTCCACAAGTATTCTTTAGCAAAATTACAAAAGAGAGCCAGTCAAGCCCACTTACAAAAAAAGAGCATAATATCATTTGAACTAATACAGGTCAGGCATTTATCTCAGGTTGATGGACTCAGGAGCACAAAGTTCTGTTATACCAAGCTTCCAGAATTTGAGATCAAACCTACAGTTTAACATGTATAATCTAATTTTGACTATCAATAGTTTTTTAACACATCGACCATTTTCCACCGAGGCAGGGTGACTGAAAGAGAAGAAACACTCATCATCACTCGCTCCATCACTGTCTTGCCAGAGGTGTGCTAATATTTATATTTTTTTTTTTATTATCACACCGGCCGATTCCCACCAAGGCAGGGTGGCCCGAAAAAGAAAAACTTTCACCATCATTCACTCCATCACTGTCTTGCCAGAAGGGTGCTTTACACTACAGTTTTTAAACTGCAACATTAACACCCTCCTTCAGAGTGCAGGCACTGTACTTCCCATCTCCAGGACTCAAGTCCGGCCTGCCGGTTTCCCTGAATCCCTTCATAAATGTTACTTTGCTCACACTCCAACAGCACGTCAAGTATTAAAAACCATTTGTCTCCATTCACTCCTATCAAACACGCTCACGCATGCCTGCTGGAAGTCCAAGCCCCTCGCACACAAAACCTCCTTTACCCCTCCCTCCAACCCTTCCTAGGCCGACCCCTACCCCGCCTTCCTTCCACTACAGACTGATACACTCTTGAAGTCATTCTGTTTCGCTCCATTCTCTCTACATGTCCGAACACCTCAACAACCCTTCCTCAGCCCTCTGGACAACAGTTTTGGTAATCCCGCACCTCCTCCTAACTTCCAAACTACGAATTCTCTGCATTATATTCACACCCACACATTGCCCTCAGACATGACATCTCCACTGCCTCCAGCCTTCTCCTCGCTGCAACATTCATCACCCACGCTTCACACCCATATAAGAGCGTTGGTAAAACTATACTCTCATACATTCCCCTCTTTGCCTCCAAGGACAAAGTTCTTTGTCTCCACAGACTCCTAAGTGCACCACTCACTCTTTTTCCCTCATCAATTCTATGATTCACCTCATCTTTCATAGACCCATCCGCTGACACGTCCACTCCCAAATATCTGAATACGTTCACCTCCTCCATACTCTCTCCTCCAATCTGATATTCAATCTTTCATCACCTAATCTTTTTGTTATCCTCATAACCTTACTCTTTCCTGTATTCACCTTTAATTTTCTTCTTTTGCACACCCTACCAATTCATCCACCAATCTCTGCAACTTCTCTTCAGAATCTCCAAGAGCACAGTGTCATCGGCAAAGAGCAGCTGTGACAACTCCCACTTTGTGTGTGATTCTTTATCTTTTAACTCCACGCCTCTTGCCAAGACCCTCGCATTTACTTCTCTTACAACCCCATCTATAAATATATTAAACAACCACGGTGACATCACACATCCTTGTCTAAGGCCTACTTTTACTGGGAAAAAAATTTCCCTCTTTCCTACATACTCTAACTTGAGCCTCACTATCCTCGTAAAAACTCTTCACTGCTTTCAGTAACCTACCTCCTACACCATACACTTGCAACATCTGCCACATTGCCCCCTATCCACCCTGTCATACGCCTTTTCCAAATCCATAAATGCCACAAAGACCTCTTTAGCCTTATCTAAATACTGTTCACTTATATGTTTCACTGTAAACACCTGGTCCACACACCCCTACCTTTCCTAAAGCCTCCTTGTTCATCTGCTATCCTATTCTCCGTCTTACTCTTAATTCTTTCAATTATAACTCTACCATACACTTTACCAGGTACACTCAACAGACTTATCCCCCTATAATTTTTGCACTCTCTTTTATCCCCTTTGCCTTTATACAAAGGAACTATGCATGCTCTCTGCCAATCCCTAGGTACCTTACCCTCTTCCATACATTTATTAAATAATTGCACCAACCACTCCAAAACTATATCCCCACCTGCTTTTAACATTTCTATCTTTATCCCATCAATCCCGCTGCCTTACCCCCTTTCATTTTACCTACTGCCTCACGAACTTCCCCACACTCACAACTGGCTCTTCCTCACTCCTACAAGATGTTATTCCTCCTTGCCCTATACACGAAATCACAGCTTCCCTATCTTCATCAACATTTAACAATTCCTCAAAATATTCCTTCCATCTTCCCAATACCTCTACCTCTCCATTTAATAACTCTCCTCTCCTATTTTTAACTGACAAATCCATTTGTTCTCTAGGCTTTCTTAACTTGTTAATCTCACTCCAAAACTTTTTCTTATTTTCAACAAAATTTGTTGATAACATCTCACCCACTCTCTCATTTGCTCTCTTTTTACATTGCTTCACCACTCTCTTAACTTCTCTCTTTTTCTCCATATACTCTTCCCTCCTTGCATCACTTCTACTTTGTAAAAACTTCTCATATGCTAACTTTTTCTCCCTTACTACTCTCTTTACATCATCATTCCACCAATCGCTCCTCTTCCCTCCTGCACCCACTTTCCTGTAACCACAAACTTCTGCTGAACACTCTAACACTACATTTTTTAAACCTACCCATACCTCTTCGACCCCATTGCCTATGCTCTCATTAGCCCATCTATCTCCAATAGCTGTTTATATCTTACCCTAACTGCCTCCTCTTTTAGTTTATAAACCTTCACCTCTCTCTTCCCTGATGCTTCTATTCTCCTTGTATCCCATCTACCTTTTACTCTCAGTGTAGCTACAACTAGAAAGTGATCTGATATATCTGTGGCCCCTCTATAAACATGTACATCCTGAAGTCTACTCAACAGTCTTTTATCTACCAATACATAATCCAACAAACTACTGTCATTTCGCCCTACATCATATCGTGTATACTTATTTATCCTCTTTTTCTTAAAATATGTATTACCTATAACTAAACCCCTTTCTATACAAAGTTCAATCAAAGGGCTCCCATTATCATTTACACCTGGCACCCCAAACTTACCTACCACACCCTCTCTAAAAGTTTCTCCTACTTTAGCATTCAAGTCCCCTACCACAATTACTCTCTCACTTGGTTCAAAGGCTCCTATACATTCACTTAACATCTCCCAAAATCTCTCTCTCTCCTCTGCATTCCTCTCTTCTCCAGGTGCATACACGCTTATTATGACCCACTTCTCGCATCCAACCTTTACTTTAATCCACATAATTCTTTTTCTGTCTCATAAACACGCTAAGATAACAGGGATATCTTGCTACTCCTACTTACACTTTGGTCACACTTCACAGACACGCACATGCATATATATATATACATACATCTAGGTTTTTCTCCTTTTTCTAAATAGCTCTTGTTCTTTTTTATTTCTTCTATTGTCCATGGGGAAGTGGAAAAGAATCTTTCCTCCGTAAGCCATGCGTGTCGTATGAGGCGACTAAAATGCCGGGAGCAATGGGCTAGTAACCCCTTCTCCTGTATACAATTACTAAAAAAGAGAAGAAGAAAAACTTTATAAAACTGGGTTGCTTAAATGTGCGTGGATGTAGTGCGGATGACAAGAAACAGATGATTGCTGATGTTATGAATGAAAAGAAGTTGGATGTCCTGGCCCTAAGCGAAACAAAGCTGAAGGGGGTAGGAGAGTTTCAGTGGGGGGAAATAAATGGGATTAAATCTGGAGTATCTGAGAGAGTTAGAGCAAAGGAAGGGGTAGCAGTAATGTTAAATGATCAGTTATGGAAGGAGAAAAGAGAATATGAATGTGTGCTAATACTAGTTCAATAACTACAACATACATATCTCCACCCCTCCTTCAGAGTGCAGGCACTGTATTTCCCACCTCCAGGACTCAAGTCCAACTAACCAGTTCCTCTGAATCCCTTCATAAATGTTACTTTGCTCACACTCCAATAGCACTTTAAGTCATAAAAACCACTTGCCAATAGTTTATGTGAAGATTAATTAAAGGTGAGCAAAGAGAAATACACTAGAATTACAATACTAGGCATGACCAATAGCCAGAACTACTCCCAGCAAATACAAATACTACTACAATACAAATACAAATACTATACTACAATATTACAGTTCTACAAAATCATACACTACTCTTGCATTTCTAGTGACTACTTGCAAAATTTATATTTTGTTAAGGACCTTTGATGATCCTCAGAGTTGGACAAGTATAAATGGTCAAATTTCCTTTTCAAAAAACCATGTTTACCAAAGCAAAGAATAAGCTTGGCTTCAATCCTAGCAGAAATACATACAGTACGATTATGAGTTGAAGGAGGAGGTCAAGCAATGACAGAGCCCACAACTTGCTTTGAATGTCATGATTATATAGGCTTTGATTTCTTGATATTTCTACACATAATACTCTTCTAATTTTGCATTCAGACATTTTAATCTTCAGAAAAAATAGATATCATAAGAGATTTTAGTAACTACAAGCACAAAAATTGAGTGGAATACTTCCTAAAAGGTGAACTTGTAATCTACATGTACTCATAATGATTCTTCATCACAGGTGAATTTGTAATCTATACATACTCATGGTGGTTCTTAAACACAGGTGGCAGCGAGCGAGGTGTCTTAATATTGTCTGCCTGAGCCTTCTTCAATATGTGCATCAAAATACACATGGCAGCCATCTGCATGACACACCGAGGGTCAGAGTAGTCAGGTACTGGTATTGGTTCAGGCTCGGGATACAGCACCTCTGAAACAGTAAATGGGTTACTGTATATTACTTCACTGTATATCATTATTATTTTATTATTTTTTCAACACGTCGGCCATCTCCCACCCAGGCAGGGTGACCCAAAAAAAGCCACTTTCACCATCATTCACACATAATTACTGTCTTCGCAGAGGTGCTCAGATACAACAGTTTAGATGTCACTCCAAACGGACAATATCCCAAACCACTCCTAAACCCGTAGGGATTATATAATGCCTGTGGAGGCAGATGGAAGGCATTCAGGCTTAATTCAGGGAACTGGAGTACAGATCCAATTCCCTAAATCAAGAGCCCCTCACCCTTCACTATGCAGGAGCAGCAGTATGGATCGTAAAAAAAAAAAAGCCTATGTCTAGTTCCTAAGTAGTCTGTAAGCATTAGGATTAGTCCACCAAAAATGAACCACATGCTAGTGGCTTTCTTTGTGCTTAACAATATTTTATAACATGTAAACTACAATTTGTATACTGCAGAAAGAAATAAAGTTTGTTTGAATCCACTTCATAGCGCCACATATAGATTCAGTTTTCTCTTATAATGATTGATATAACTTACCAATGAGTCTGAGAACCGGGAGAAAGTCTGAGAACTGATTCTTCTGTATACTGCCAGAGAGAAACTGCAAGAGAACCCACATCAGGTGGTCCCGTCCTTGGTGTCTACCTTTTGCCTTGAGCTGGGGAAAAAAAACTAATTTTTTTTTTAACACACTGGCTGTCTTCCACTGAGGCAGGGTGACCTGACAAGGAAGAAATGCTTCTGTAGAGTTTTTCTTCTTTTTACATTCAGTAATTTACTAAATGAATCTTATTGCAGCCAGCTGGCCCAGTGGCTTGTGTACTGGCCTGGAGTTTTATGACTCACCATGGGTTCTAACCCCACCTGGAGACCTGGAGTTACCTGGAGAGAGTTCCGGGGGTCAACGCCCCCGCGGCCCGGTCTGTGACCAGGCCTCCTGGTGGATCAGAGCCTGATCAACCAGGCTGTTGCTGCTGGCTGCACGCAAACCAACGTATGAGCCACAGCCCGGCTGATCAGGAACTGACTTTAGGTGCTTGTCCAGTGCCAGCTTGAAGACTGCCAGGGGTCTGTTGGTAATCCCCCTTATGTGTGCTGGGAGGCAGTTGAACAGTCTCGGGCCCCTGACACTTATTGTATGGTCTCTTAACGTGCTGAGATTTGTCTACATTTAGTAATTTACACAGAAGCGATTACTAGCCCATTGCTCCTGGCATTTTAGTGGCCTCTTATGACATGTATGGCTTATGAAGGAAGGATTCTTATCCACTTCAGTATAAATTACTAAATGTAAAAAGAAGAGAAACTTCATACAGTTTTCTTCTTGGTGGGAGATGGCTGGTATGTTGAAAAAAACAACATTTATCATACTAAAAAGAATTAAAAGTGAATTTTTCACAGAGAAACCAGTACAAGTACACTCTCATATAAGTAACCAAAAATTTCTAATAATGAAATAGATTGATGACATTTTTTGTGAAGCAGCTCCCAAGTCTACCTAAAACCTTCTCTGAACACCCCAACTCTTAGAGATTAAATTATGACACACACACACACAAAAGACAAATAGGAATTAATCAGTACTAACATAGTATATCAGAGTTATTGAGATTGTGGTACTGATCACTAGAAGGTATGTACTGTATTCCACACATCCATTGTAAGAAGAAAACTTTAAACTTCTAAAGTGATGCCAGTAAGATGAAGATACATTTATTAACCTCTCATAATCCTCTTATATTATAGAGAGCATAGAGAAGAATATGATGACCAAGAGGATATATAAATCTAGGGAAGGAAAGATGGGTAGAGGTCGACCCAAAAGAACTGGAGGGAGGGGGTAAAGGAGGTTTTTAGTGGTAGGGGCTTGAGCATCCAGCAGGCTTATGTGACTGTTTTAGATGGGAGTGAGAGGAAACAATTGATTTTTATGGCTTGATATGCTGTTGGAGTATGAACAAGGTAACATTTATAGAGAGATTTACAAAAAAGAGTTAACTGGACTTGATTCCTGGAGGTTAAAATTACAATGCCTGCACTCTCAGGAAGGGGAGGGATGTTGCACTTCAGAGGGTAATGTGAATCTTTAATGTATATATTGAGGAAATTCGGTAGTTTTGGAAAACTGTAAGTCTTAAAATGATTGACAGAGCATGATTGTATATTAAACTGCATCTTACCTTCTCATGCAATCTCAGAACCAAAGATGGAAACGAAATGAGCTGGAACAAGACGAAATAGATGAGAAGAGATGACAGATGTGCACAAAAACAAGGACTGTGATCTGCACAAGTAGAGGAGGAGCCATTACTAGGTGAGCCATTGGTGGAGGAGCCACTGCCAGAGTTATCCACACGACTACAGTCTTGTTCTAAAGCGGCTATTATCAGCTCCACCAGCTGTTCCTCCAGGGCAATACATCGCTGCTTTTGCTATAATAAACAAAAATAATTTTATCAAGTCGAGTACTTATGAGTCATCAGATAAAAAAAAGAGAAGGATATTACTAGTAATTTTCTGCATTTTTGAAAAAACAAGTCAAGATTCGAAGTGCAGTACTAAATATCTCTTGCTCTACAAAAATCACTTATAAAATAGCTACTGTCAAAACCTATGAATACAATCAAATACAGTGGACTCCTGATTAACGATATTTTTTCACTCCAGAAGTATGTTCAGGTGCCAGTACTGACCGAATTTGTTCCCATAAGGAATATTGTGAAGTAGATTAGTCCATTTCAGACCCCCAAACATAAACGTACAAACGCACTTACATAAATACACTTACATAATTGGTCGCATTCGGAGGTGATCGTTATGCGGGGGTCCACTGTATAGCATATGTGGATTTTATTATACTATTCACTGAGAGGCATTAAACCTGCAATGGTCATACAGGACTTGGGAAATGGGAGGTAATCAGATGTGATCCAAGGAAGAAGGCTAATGCAACTCCTTAATTCAGGAGGCCTTCACTGGTATCAAGGAACCCCATCCCCCTCCTCCTCTCAAGAAGTGCCTGTGGTATTGTGTGTTAGTGTGTGACTAGTTAATGGCCCAAGTTGGACCAAAACATCGTCCTAAGTTTCTTTCTCCTAGGGGCAGGTTATTTGTGTATTCTTCCATTCATAGTATTGTGCCTTTTTGTTCTGTCTTGCTACTAAGTGATTGTACTTTCTGTATACAGCCCCAGTTCTGATGAACTACTCAGAAATCTCTGCTAATCAGATATGCCCTTAAGCCCCGTTATAAATCTCCATGTAACTTTTCACTCAGTCTAGACTTGTTCCACCTCCACCCTTCAATAGATTCCCTTGGACTAGTCAAAACTTTCAACAAAATGAGGCCTAGATCTTTTTGCAAATGTTAACTTTAGTCTTAATGAAATTTTTTACTGCTACACAAAATGTCTTACTCATTTATTTCTTCTTCTTTCAACACACCGGCCGTATCCCACCGAGGCGGGGTGGCCCAAAAGGAAAAACGAAAGTTTCTCCTTTTACATTTAGTAATATATACAGGAGAAGGGGTTACTAGCCCCTTGCTCCTGGCATTTTAGTCGCCTCTTACAACACGCATGGCTTACGGAGGAAGAATTCTGTTCCACTTCCCCATGGAGAACTCATTTATTTATTTTATTTTTTTGTTTTTTTTCAACAAGTCGGCCGTCTCCCACCGAGGCAGGGTGACCCAAAAAAGAAAGAAAATCCCCAAAAAGAAAATACTTTCATCATCATTCAACACTTTCACCACACTCGCACATTATCACTGTTTTTGCAGAGGTGCTCAGAATACAACAGTCTAGAAGCATACACATATAAAGATACACAACATATCCCTCCAAACTGCCAATATCCCAAACCCCTCCTTTAAAGTGCAGGCATTGTACTTCCCATTTCCAGGACTCAAGTCCGACTATATTATTTACCAGCATTAAATAACAAAATCACTTTTATCTGACTACAAGGTCTCCAAGCAATGGCTGACACAGTATTTACCAAGTACCTCGTTTCCCATTACTGGCCCGAGATGTTCAACGTAAAGAATGTACCAGCCTGGAGTTTTAGGATTCACTTGCCATGGGTTCAAACTCCGCCCATTCTGTGATTGTTTACAATCGTGTTGTTATGATTTCGTGAGTCTTGAGACATGGTAAATATCTGGTCTTCTCATTTGTACATATTAGTCAGTGAGCATAATTTCAGTTTTTCAAGACATTAAGCATAATTTCAGCTTTAAAGACATTAGTCTGCCCAAAATGCTCCAGCATGATAATGGCTTTCTTTGTACTTAACAAATCAAAATTGTAATTATACATTGTAACCTTTGCAAAGAAATAAAGTCTTTACCTTTATCTTTTATTATGACATTCACCAATATATACATGACCTTTTTAAGATAATTATGATTTATTTTGAATATGCATTTGTAATTCATTTTTTACAAACATACAACAGTTTCAGTTAACAACTCACTTTTTTCTGTATGTCTATCACAGTGCAAACCATCTCCCGAGAGTATGGCTGCCTGAGAATATATCGCAGAAGAAACGGCTGAGGCTCTAGCAGCTCTGGAGTGTACGGCAGGGCACCCTTCAGCTGGAATTTCAGTGTCACAGAATCGAGTTTCCACGAGTTGATGGAAGGACTATTGTGCCCTGAAGCAATATGAATAAATTTAAAAAGAGTAACAATAATGAGGAAAATAAATTAGCAGACACTAATGAATGTATTTTTCTTTATTTGGATTGCCCTGTCTTAATGAGAAATGGTTAATGTATACCTGGAGTGTGTTCCAGAGGTCAATGCCCCTGCAGCCCAGTCCATGACCAGGCTATATTTAATATATTTAACATTGTCAAGGCACACAACAGTCAATAAGAACAAACTGTATACACCTACCATCTGACTTACGACCTGCTCGACTTATGACCACTCGACTTACAACCGTGCTTTTTATGTCAAATTTCTGGGAAATAAACAACTATTTGTGTTGTACACAGTGTTTATCCTAAACCTTACAGTATAAAATACAGTACTAACAACAGTAAAACATGAAATACCAAAATAAAACAATAAAATAAAGTCATTACAAAAATGTTTTGTTGATATTCAGTAGTAAAGTTCGACTTACGACCATTTCGACTTACGACGGTTTCTCGGAACTGAACTCGGTCGTAAGTCGGATGGTAGGTGTATATACATCTTATATGTCATTCTTGCACTATCTATACAATACTTTCTTCCCTTTGTGGCCATGATAAATTAAGTGAAATATAATTCCTCATCTCATTAAATCATGTTTTATATTTTACTATACTGTATAACAAGTTTATAAACTATAATTTCACATAAAAGAATTAAGAGGACACTAACCAGCATGCTCTACAATGGGGCGGAGTTTTGGACGCACAACTATCGACAGCATTTGAGCAGCTCTTCTAAACTTATCAACAAAATCTGTTAACAGTGATGCCAATTTCTGTAAATATAAGAGTAGTACTGTATTGTATATACAAAAAACCTATATTTTTGCAAACCACCAATTACAAACTTAAATTGTTGCAAAACCCTTAAGATTTTTTTTTTTACATTCATTGGATTTTTTTTTTTTTTTTGCAATTTTGTTATTAATCACTTTTATGCTTAAGTTTAAACACTTGGTCTACACATCCTTCACCCTTCCTAAATCTTCCTTATTCTTCTGCAATCTTACTTTCTGTCTTACCTATAGCACTTTCAATAATAATCTTCATCTACACTTTACCCAGCATGCTCTCATTCTCGCTCTCTTATCCCTTAAATCATTAAAAATTTATTATACACTCACTCCATTTAAATGTTTGATTCGATTCTTTTTTAACATGCTGGCCATCTCCCACTGAGGCAGGGTGACCCAAAAAAAAAAAAAAAAAAAACTTTTACCATCATTCACACTATCACTGTCTTGCCAGAGGCATGCAGATACAACAGTTTATTATAGTTTATTATAAACTTGCAATTAAAGTGAGGAATAGATTGTATATAACTGAAAAAACTGAGAGTTCAGATGACAACGCCTATGATGGAATTCACAGCAGGAACCCTTACCCAATGAGGCCAATGTTTGTAGTCTGGATAAAGCTTAAGAAGTTCATTTACAATAAAATACCCGGGAAGAAGGGATGCATTTCGGTCAAATATCAGTTTCATGACTTCGTACAGAGCATCCACAAGATGTAGTTGGGATCTTCGCAGATTGGTTGGTAGTTGTCGTGCACGTTCTAGACACATCTGTAATGTCAAAAAAGTATTACAGTACACTCTCCTGTACCTACCAATGACATCATTTAATGAAATAAGTACTATATCTATAACAATAATTTCATAAGTCAACCAGTACAAATAGCCCTGGCAATAATTGAGAATAAGGACTCTATATGTCTTCAAAATAGGTAGAATTTCTTTTAAATTATTTCCTATATGTCTGCTGAACTACGTATTACCAACACACACGTGTCAAAATCAACAAGGATAACATATTTAAAATTCAGCTTGGGATATCTTACCTTCATAATTTCCCGAACACCTTTGTAGTCCACACCCGTTAATATTTTCTTAATGATACCAAATGCCGTTACCCAGAAGATATCATTATCAGGTATGAGATTCTCATCCATAAGGAGACACAGACATACTACTCTAGAATACAAAATACCCACTTTGAAAAATATGAAACAGAGACCAGACAATTTCTAGCATGGCTTATTAGAAAAGGAAAAACGGCACTCCTGTGTGCTTGTTAAATGAAATTAAAAAAACTTAATTTGTCATGGTTGGAAGTCCTAAGTATCAATGTTGAATTCAGTGTTGGAAAGAGGTCTTTATGTGCTGCCCACTGCGACACATCCACATACAATAAACACAGAAACAGCATCATTTTAAGAGCAAATTAAATTTCCCCATGTTTGTACATAATAATGAGTGCTAATAAAGATAATCAGTGAAAATAAATATAGTGAGTGATAATAAAGAAAATATGAAACTGAAGAGTGTGACAGCCAGAAATGTGCCGAGGGAGACCTGTTGACATCGACTGTAATATTTAATGTAATCCTTAGTTACATGGAATTTTAGTATTAAAGCTACCTGTGTATAAAGCACTGTACTTGATATGCAAGTCAACACTTGTAGAATCAATGGCAACACGTGCGAATAAAAGAAATGTGTTTAGTAATGGAAAACCGAGTGAGGTTGTAGGCAACAGACCCAGCACACCATCACTGTTACAGTTGTTACACAATATAAAAAATTAGAATTAATTCTTGATTTAATGTGCAATTTTATAATTCCCACAAGTGTTTCTATCCCAGATGCTCAAATTACATAAAACACCTGTATCAAAACAGTTAGAAAGGGGGGAAATCCCACGTGCATTAACCCTTTGAGGGTCGACAGGCCCTCTCCGAAACTCGTTCTCAGGGTCGGCCAAATTTAAAAAAAAAAAAATTATTTTCTCTTATGAAAAGATAGAGAATCTTTTCCCGATCATAAAGACACCAAAAGTTTGAAATTTGATAGAAAACTTACGGAATTATGCTCTCGCAAAGTTAGCGGTCTCGGCGATGTTTACGCATCGGCGATTTTGCCCACTTTGAGCCCCATTTTCGGCCAATTTCACTGTACTAGTCGACAAAAAACATGAATATTTCGCTAGAACTCCATTTTTTCTATCGAATGGGTGCAAGAAACCACTCATTTATGAAATTCAACTATCCAGTACAGTGGTCAGAATTTAGCAATTTTGCCAATTTCACACAAATTTCAAAAGATGCCAATTTCCGAATAGGGTCCAGAATAAACAAGAAAGACATTCCTAGCACTAAAATGACATTTCCTCTAGTCATTAGTAACGTCTCAAGGCCCCTCTTATATTCTTTTGCTTTCCACTTTGAATTTTTATTTTCACAAAAAATATAAGATTTACTGTTATGCAGACTACTGCATTAGTGTAAAAAATGGTATAAATATTATTGGTGCACTTGTGAAAGAATATTAGACTCACCAGTTGACGTGTATTGCACGCTTGGCACGATTTGTGTACTTTTGAAGTTTGGTAAAAATCGAACATTTCTGCTACTTTGAGCTCAATTTCAAGGCACTTTTCTTTGTAAAACCAGTCAAAATCATCTCAATTTCTGTAATATGTCTTCCATTCTATAAAATGAGACCATGAAAACTAGAATACAACAATAAATACCATACGAAAATACACTGCAAAGTCGCTGATTTATTAAAAAAAAATGGTCAAAGTTTTTTTTTTCTCATTATGCACTGTGTGCTGCAGGATTTTTTTTTAGACTGTGCACACTGACCACATAGACCCATTCTTTCATATGAAGGCCTACCAGCTTTCTCCCACTAGATTTGAGGCCGCTAGAATTTATGAGTACTAGTACGTCAAAAACCCCTACACGTAAGACGTACTAGTACGACGAAAACCCTCAAAGGGTTAATAGCTTGACTTAATAATATACTGTATTTACACATTTCCATATCCTGTACCATAATGCATCTACATGTTGTAGTATGCAAAATAACCACTGTTCACTGCCTTTGTAACTTGTTCAGCTATCAAAACTTTGGGGTCCAGTCCCTGGACCCATTATGTACCTCTGTAATTATTTTTGACTACTGCCCACAGGGTGCATAATAAAGATATTAAACTGAAAAAAAATAGTGAATTTCCGAGCGCTTTCATGAAAAATCATGAAAACGCTTGGAGGTTCATGACTGTTTCACAGTGGTTATTTTACATATTGTGACATCACCTGTTTACTGTGATCTTATTGCATACTGTAATGTGTGATTCTTCAGGTGGTAATACAGCACTGTACTATACCCCACTCCTTTTACATAAAAAATTTAATTATGCTAACAGAAATTACCAATCCAGAATTATGATGACAGATTCTGAATTTGTGTACATCTGTCTTGATGTTGCAGTGTTAACATACTCAATGTGGCACACTTTTAATTATCAAAGGTACTCTAAATCGTCTATCTTATTATAGAATGTAAAGGCATAATGCCGACAGTTATAGTAAATGGAAGGCTGGAAGTTGAGAGCAGATTTATTTGTGACCTACTTGGGTGAAACTGTGTTGGTAGTGGAAAGATGTGTGAGGGTCGAAGCCACAAACTGAGCACGATATGCATTGTTTTGCCGAGCTAACACGGACACAATTGTGCTTACTCCTGTCTCCTGTATTCGAGTCGAAACCTCCACTCCAACTGGCCTGAAATTAAAAAAGAATTAATATATTTGATCAAAACCAGTACAGTACAAAAAATAAATATTGTACCATATACTGTACATCTTTCTTTCTTTCAACACACCGGCAGTATCCCACTGAAGCGGGGTGGCCCAAAAGGAAAAATAAAAGTTTCTCCTTTTACATTTAGTAACATACACAGGAGAAGGGGTTACTAGCCCCTTGCTCCTGGCATTTTAGCCGCCTCTTATGACGTATGGCTTACGGAGGAAGAATTCTGTTCCACTTCCCCATGGAGTATTGTACATAAACTGGGGAAAAAAATGGCAAAACATTTTATGATATTAATGTTTACCTATATACTTCTCTCATATTAAGAAACTATATTCTATAAAATTATTAAGATGATGTCCCCATAATGTCAGGGTTTCTAATTTGCAGAATTTGACTATCCAACTTTTTACTGATGGAAGATATGTGAATAAATGTGACTATGTGAAGTTTTCTTCTTGGTGCATTCTTTCTTTTGACTTGGCACACAATCCCTAAACTGATAACTAAGATTAGAAATTTATTCAAAATATGATCATAAGTTTTCCCATGCTCACATCTGGTTTTTCTTTCTATTCGTTATTTATTCTATTAAGTCTATTCGTTCAAAATTACTGACAGGACAATGCAGAGAAATGACAAAAAAGCCTTAAACTTCATAAAAAATTCCTATTGAATCAAAGAATACTTTTTTTTACCAAACACTGTGCCTAAATATCTTCATTTGAAAGAAAGAAGAAAACATGGTTAATTAGCTCTAACTAGTAGCTTTGCTAATTACAAAATGAAGTCCCGGCATTTCCCAAATGCAGGTACTATAACGGTTTTGACTCCTGGGACAAGAAATCTTTCATCACATTATTGCAAGGCAGAGACATTACCAGTAGATGAAATTACTGATATGTGAAGGCTCTGAAAGATACTAAATTATTAAATTTACACCAGTGAGAAATTCCATGATCTTCCAAACACTGTTACTGTCTGTATTGGAAATGATAATGGAATTGATATAACTGTTAGAAGATTAGATTATAAAAAGTGTCCCGTGGCCTGGTAGCAAACGCTCTTGCCTCACACACTGAGTGTCTGTGGTTTAATCCCCAGCATGGGTAGAAACACTGGGCATCTTTCCTTACACCTGCTGTCCTCATTCACCTAGCAAGCAAGTAGGTACCTGGGTGCCAGTCGACTGGTGTGGGTCACATCCTGGCGGACAAGATTGAGGACCCCATTGGAAATAAGACACACAGTCCTTGATGACTGGGTTATCCCGGGTTAAAAATCCAAACAAAATCTTATCTTATCTTACTTTGTGTTTTCTGTTGCTTTTTGGTTGGCTCCCTGCTGACCATCTTGCGCAGCGCTTGTAGCATTAGCAGCTTCTGTAGACGCCTCAGTGAACACCCGCTGGAGCTCAGTACATACAGTAGCAAGACGGGTCGTATCTTTTTCAGATTTTGGTACTACCAGAAGGTTCACAAGAGCCTCTTGAAGAGCATCCACTTTCTGAAGCCAAAAAATTAAATAATAAATTAGATATCTGCTAGGTAAACATAAATCCACTAACCAAATTCTAATTTTATTTCCTAGAATTACACTGTAGCTTCAGCTCTTGGATTACATCATTTTGTATATTATAAAAAAAAGTCCCTTATTATGTGAAACATTTCAAGGGAAAATAACTAGTCCTTAATTAAAAACTACTTAATACCAGTAGCTACAAGTATTTAGATCGTGGTTATAACATGTACTGTATATATTTTTTTGAGATGACAATTTAGCATGAATAAGTTCTGTATCTAATAAAATGGATTTGATTATAATAAAGTTTTTGAGAATCACATTAAAATTTTACATCCAATTCAGGGAAAATTTTTTGACAGTTCTTGAAGGTATTGGGAAATAAAAAGTTTTAGATTCTTCAGGCAGGTTGTTCCAAATTTTGGGTCCTTTAATTATAATGTTTATGCAGGCCGAGTCATACATGTGCAACATCAGGGAGATATTTGTTTCCAGGTTTCATGCCTATGTGATGTTCTCTTGCAGCTCTCCAATAATTGTTTTAGCATGGAGTTAACATTTGCTTCGAGTGTTCTGTATACAGGTATCCCTCATGAATAAGGTGCTCACTTCATGGTGCTTCACTAATACGGCGCTTTTCAATTATATTCGTGTTTATTATTCTCGGTACTTGTCTTTCTCTTAAAATGGTTATTGGCAATTAAAAAAAAATATTTATTATTACTATTGCATCATTTTTTAGGCCTAGTGCTATTGCACACTTAATAAATGATAGTATAAAAAATTTTTAGGCTTTTATATGCACTGCCAAGTGTAAAAAAAAAAAAAAAGGCTGTGATCTGCCTTAACCCTTAAACTGTCCAAACGTAGATCTACGTTTTTTCAACATTTGAAAGTATGTAAAAAAATTAGATCTTCTTTTTATTTTTTTTTTACATTTGAAAACGTGTAAAAAAAAAAAACTTTGATCTACATTTGTTTTTGTTATATTTCAAAATACAGTGGTCCCTCGTTTTTCGTAGTTCTCGGGAATCATAGGTTTCAGAAATCATAGGGATATTTTCATATAAACATGGGCTCGCTAATCATAGGTTGACTCGCGAATAGTAGTTCGTCCGGGACGCGTACGCACGGTGTGAGCCGGGGCGGCCTCCCTACCCAGCCAGTCTGGCATTGTTTACCAGTGAGCGAAGGTCCCCTCACGTGCTCCTACGAAATATTTCATAATATTCCACTCATTTTAGTGCTTGCAAGTACTAAATAAGCTACCATGGCTTCAAAGAAAGCTCCTAGTGCCAAGCCTGTGGTAAAGAAGAGCTCACCACTGAGGAGCTGCAAGAGCTTCAGCAGGAACAGCAACAGATCGCAGCTCAGAATCTTGCTGCAGAGGAGGAGGAAGAGAGATGGAAGAAGGTGCCTTCTTCAGAAATTAGAGATTTTTGCTATGTGGGGTAAGATGGAATGCTTTATAGAGAAACATCACCCTGACAAGGTTGTTTCAAGCCATGTTGGCAACATGTACCGAGACGCCAGAAACAGAGCTCTCTCCACAGTTATTTTGAGAGACAGGACTCCAGTGACTCTCAAGGTGGTCCTAGTGGCATTAAGAAACAGAGAAGAGAAGCAACCCCAGAAAAGCAATTGGTACCTGAGGTGTTGATGGAAGGGGATTCCCCTTCCAAACTATAAACAATCCAATCTCTCTCCTCCTCCAGTCTCCCATACACTAAGAAGACTCTCCAATAAAGGTAAGTGTTATGCTGTTAATGTTTCACTCATCATTTCCCATTGTATTGTTTATGTACTACATCTATATTTCATGTAAAAAATTTTTTTGTTTTAATACTTCTGGGAATCAGGAACGGATTAATTGTATTTACATTATTTCTTATGGGGAAAATTGATTCAAAAATCGTAGATTTCAATAATAGTAGCAACTTCAGGAATGGATTAACTACGAAAAACGAGGGACCACTGTATGTAAAAATCGTAGATCTACTTTTGGAGCACTATGCATGTGAACATAGATCTGTTTGGACAGTTTAAGGGTTAAGGCAATTTTTGCTTTACAGCACTGGTGTAGAACTTAACCCTCCATATTAGTGAGGTATGCCCTTACATAATGTGCACCATAGCATGTATGGACACTTTGCACATCTAAAAGATTCAGATCTTTGAATAGGGTAAAGAGTTGCTGTCTGGAATTAGAGTGAGTAATATGTCTAATGGCATCAGCTTGAATGATTATTCTAATTGTCACTAGCGGACAGGTCCCACTAGTGGAAGTAGGTCATGCCCAAGAGCTGAGCCTGAGGTTAGCCTGAGATAACTGCTGCATGTTATCTCACTTTGGCATATAAGTGTCCATCTTCTTGCCTATGCTTCAGTGTCATCAAGACAAGGGTAGTGGATACCTTCAAAACTGAGGGACTCATTATCTCATCTTCTGCTGTCTCTGATTAATCTCTTTATTAGCTGGAGAATACCTGGAGGATGTTCCAGGGAGTCACTGTCCCCCACGGCTCAGTGCTTTACCAGGCCTCGTGGTGGATCAAGGCCTGACCAACCAGGCTGTTACTGCTGGCCGAATATAAACCAACATACAAACCACAGCCCGCCTGGTCAGGTACTGACTTTCGGTGCCTGTACAGCACCTTCTTGAAGACAGCCAGGGGTCTATTGGTAATCCCCCCTTATGTATGCTGGGAGGCAGTTGAACAATCTTGGGTCCCTTGACATTTATTGTGTTGTCTCTTATTGTACTCGTGGCTCCCCTGCTTTTCATTTGCGGATGTTGCACGCCAAAAAAACCAACAAGTACCTAGGATGATCGAAAAATTATCAACCGAAAGAAAAACCTAGGGAGAATAAACTTTTAAGGTCATATTGTGTCTGATATTGTATGGTTAACAAGGAAGAAATAATCAATTTTCTTGTACAAGACCCTTTAAACCTATAAAAGTCATCTTGTGTCGAGGTAGAATTATAACTATTATTGAAAGTGCTAAACCCATAGGGTCATACAGCGTCGATGATGGGAGGCAATCACGTCTCATCCAGGAAAAGGAGGCTACTCCAACCCATGATGAAATAACATCATCTGATCTAGCGCCTCCTAGAAAAGGTAATTTATATTCATTATAATCATAACAAAGCGCTAAACCCAAAAGGGCCATACAGCACCTCCCCGTAGAAAGGCTAATCACTTATAATCAAGAAAAGGAGGTCTAATCCCTAAAGGGCCATACAGCGCTCTAGGCCCCCTAGAAAGGCTAATCATCATTATAATCAAAACTAAGCGCTAAACCCAAAAGGGCCATACAGCGCCTCCCCCTAGAAAGGCTAATCATCATTATAATCAAAACTAAGCGCTAAACCCACAAGGGCCATACAGCGCCTCGCCTAGAAAGGCTTAAAACCCCCCAAATACCAAAAGTTCACACAAGCATCGCCACACACACAAAAAGGGTATAGAATCAAACTGAAAAAGCCGACCCAATACAATTTTTCTTACCAAAATGTCGGCCAGAACCTCATTGATGCGGCCCTCGGTCATGAGCGCTGAGTCCTCCATTATAATAATTTAAAAGACATTCTGCCTCATCTTCCTTCAAGTGAATCAAGATGATGTTGTTGTTGTTGTTGTTGTTAAGGGCCGCTAAAACTTATGGCTCTGTGAACCCTTATTCAAGTAAGTAAGTAAAGAAGGAAGTAAGTAAGTAAGGAAGGAAGGAAGTAAGGGAGTAAGTAAAAAAGGAAGTAAGGTAATAAGGAAGGAAGGAAGTATGTAAGGAAGTAATTGAGTCAGGAAGTAAGTAAGGGAGTAAGTAAGGAAGTAAGTAAGGGAGTAAGTAAAAAAGGAAGTAAGGTAATAAGGAAGGAAGGAAGTATGTAAGGAAGTAATTGAGTCAGGAATTAAGTAAGGGAGTAAGTAAAAAAGGAAGTAAGGTAATAAGGAAGGAAGGAAGTATGTAAGGAAGTAATTGAGTCAGGAAGTAAGTAAGGGAGTAAGTAAGGAAGTAAGTAAGGGAGTAAGTAAGGGAGTAAGTAAGGAAGGAAGTAAGTGAGTAAGTAAGGAAGTAAGTAAGTAAGGGAGTAAGTAACAAAGGAAGTAGGTAAGGAAATAAGTAAGAAAGTAAGTAAGGTAATAAGTAAGGAAGGAAGGAAGTATGTAGGGAATTAAGTAAGGAAGTATGTAAGGAACTAAGTAAGTAAGGAAATGAATAAGTAAGGAAGGAAGTCTGTAGCTTCATTCACTAGGTACCTTTCTGTAGCTTCATTCACTAGATACCTTTCTGTAGCTTCATTCACTAGGTACCTTTCTGTAGCTTCATTACTAGGTACCTTTCTGTAGCTTCATTACTAGGTACCTTTATGTATATTCATTCACTAGGTACCTTTCTGTAGCTTCATTACTAGGTACCTTTCTGTAGCTTCATTCACTAGGTACCTTTCTGTAGCTTCATTCACTAGGTACCTTTCTGTAGCTTCATTCACTAGGGGCCTTTCTGTAGCTTCATTCACTAGGTACCTTTCTGTAGCTTCATTCACTAGGTACCTTTCTGTAGCTGCATTACTAGGTACCTTTCTGTATCTTCATTCACTAGGTACCTTTCTGTAGCTTCATTACTAGGTACCTTTCTGTATCTTCATTCACTAGGTACCTTTCTGTAGCTTCATTCACTAGGTACCTTTCTGTAGCTTCATTCACTAGGTACCTTTCTGTAGCTTCATTCACTAGGTACCTTTCTGTAGCTTCATTATTAGGTACCTTTCTGTAGCTTCATTCACTAGGTACCTTTCTGTATATTCATTCACTAGGTACCTTTCTGTAGCTTCATTACTAGGTACCTTTCTGTAGCTTCATTCACTAGGTACCTTTCTGTAGCTTCATTCACTAGGTACCTTTCTGTAGCTTCGTTCACTAGGTACCTTTCTGTAGCTTCATTCACTAGGTACCTTTCTGTAGCTTCATTATTAGGTACCTTTCTGTAGCTTCATTCACTAGGTACCTTTCTGTAGCTTCATTCATTAGGTACCTTTCTGTAGCTTCATTCACTAGGTACCTTTCTGTAGCCTCATTCATTAGGTACCTTTCATTCATTAGGTACCTTTTGCTGCCCAAATATCAGGAGGGAGTTATAAAGAAAAATCAAAGTTTTCTCGTGATAGAGAAAAGTGCATCAAAATGGCAGCTCACTCAGCTTACACTCTGAGGTCTGTGGTTCGATCCCCGGTACGGGTGGAAACATGAGGACGTGTTTCCTTTAGATGCCTGCTGTCCATGTTCACCTAACAATAAAATAGGTACCTGGGTGTTAGTCATCTTACACCTGCTGTCATTGCTCACCTATCATCTGGTGGACTGGTGTAGGTCGCATCCTGGGGGACAAAATTGACCTAATTTTCGGGAAATGCTCAGCATAACAAGGGACTTTCTGCACGGTAATATGTCATTGATGTCATCTATGGCCTGTATATACTTGTAGAAATAAAGATTATTATTATTGTTAACATTATCAAGTGGACACTCTTGCCTAAACCCCAGCAGAGCCCGACACCCCCATGGCTGCACCTGAGTCAACAAAAACAGACTTTTCCTTGGCTTACTGATCTTATACACGGCGCCCCGACCAAATCTTGAGAGAGAAGAGGGCGCTAAAACATGTGTCGTGTCTGAGCTTACATGCAGAGTGTGCAGGTTCGAATCCCGCTGTGGACTAGGAGATAATGCTTGTAAACTGGAAATGAAGCATTAACACATACAAGCACATAAATGGTGTCATGGGAATAGCTACAATAAAAATACACATATTCAAAATGATCTTTATTGAGAAAGTATAAAAAATATATTTGTGGTAATAAAATACAAATGGGAATTACACTGAACTCATAAAAAAATTTTCATATATAAATGAAGAAACATGAAATGATTGTGTGAGATGAGAAGTGAATATTGGAGATGATTGTAATGGTAGTAATTGTACTTTTTAAGATCTATCACAGCAATAATAGAAGCTATCGAACATTATCAGAAAGTTCACAGACAGAGAAAAACCTGAACCTAAACATAATTAGCTATCACAGAGATCAGACTAATGCAAATGCTAACAGATACGTTTTTCTCTCTGGGTTCAGATCTCTCTCTCAGCTGTAGTCAGTGTCTTATTGTAACTTAACATGTGTTCTGAGAGTTGTAAGGGCTTTTGTAACAGTGTTCTTGAGGACGCGCACAAACAAGCGTTTGAGTGCTGTCAGGACTGAACGAAGCAGCAGCAGCAGCAGAACAGTGAGTGTCAGTAGAAAAGCAGCAACATCGAGTAGCAGGTATTGGTAGAGTGGCATGTCAACTGCTGCAGACCGCAGGTGTTGACCACCGCCATAACGTAGCACATGTTCAGCCCAGTAGACAGCTGTGTCCAGTGGTGGAGATTGTTGGTGACGCAGAAGCTGTGACCTCTCCATCACTCTCTGTCTGTATTGTTTCTCCTCCACCACGCTCCTAATAGCCTGGTACACTCCCTCCTCCGTCAGGCTATCCAGACTGAGTTCGACGGCCACACCTGAGGCCACAGCCTGACGAACGTTGAGGTGTTGGTCACTCATGATGGGCAGTCCTACCAGTGGAACATTGTGGTAGACAGCCTCCTGAAGTGACAGCAATCCTCCGTGGGTGAAAAAGGCGCGTACCCGTTTGTGTGCCAACACGTCTTGCTGTGGCAGCCAGGGGCGGGTCATTACATTAGCTGGAAGGTCCGAAAGGGCACCGCCCCCCCACTTCCATAATACTCGGTAGGGAAGACGACGGAAGGCAGCCATCAGTGAGTGCAACACCCGAGGAGGAAGTTGTTCGCTGCGGATTGATGAGCCCAGACTAAAGAGCACCACAGGTACGGTAGAAGAGTCCAGGAAATGTCGAAGTTGGGCGTCCTGCAGGGGGCGGCCTGGGCGGCAGTGCATACCACCCACCTCCACCACGTTGGGTAGCATGGGGCGTGGGTGCCCCAGAGAATAGTGAGAGTTGACTAAGACCAGTGACACGTTCTTCTCCACCTCAGACAGTGACACTGATGGGTCTCCCAGGAACCTCTGCACCACTCCATCCAGTCTGTTCATCACCAATTGTTTCCTCAGATACGGACCAGCGATTCTGTAGGAATAAGAGAAGAGAAGTTAGTGTTTGTTGATGGTTTAGTGTTATGGTGTGTATAGTGCCACGTGTATTACACCCACAGTGCCAGAGACAATTCCCTTCCACAGCAAGGGAGACCCACAACTCACCTGACGAGGGTGTTGACTGTGCGTTGCCAAAGGCTCATGTGGGCACCGTAGGTGAGGTACTGGTTGGGTATGTAGGAAGGGTTTTCCGGGTTGCCCATAAGGTCTGCTGTCCAAGGGGTGAGACCCGAGGTGGTGACATAGATGAAGGGCGCCTTGAACTTGTGAACTAGTGCCAGCCCACACTCGTTCATGAACGCCGGCAGGAGGATCAGGTCTGGCTTGCTGGTCCAGGCGGTCTGCACTCCAGGGTCACGCAGAAAGGCGTCACAATACTCTGGCAGATTACGTAGCACTTTCTTCATTACTTCGGAGTTCACGTCTTTCCCACCGTTAGCTTCTCGCATCTTGAAGACATTGAAGTCGCCCGTCACTTTACGGATGGTCTCCCAGGCGTCGGAGGCTACCAGGTCGGTGTAGGAGCGGGAAGAGTTAGCAGGACTGGCGTGAAGTGAAGCAACGATCACCTGATGTCCACGACTACCCAGAGCCTCGGCCAACGGTATTATTATGTTCTTGTGAGACGAAGAACCCAGCGGCAGCACCATCAGCACCCGGGACCCTTCACTCACACCCATCAACACTGCCAACCACACTAACAATTTCATATTTCCAGTCTTGAAAGTTCCTTACTGATGCTTTAACAGCTTTCAAGTTTACCAGCAAGAAGGAAGTGTATACACGATTGAGTATCAACCACCGCATGTGGCGTTTATATATCAAAGTGAAGTACGTCGCTTGGGTGAGCAGGTCAAGTACTTAGACCTGAAGAATAACACCACTTGAGGAATTAACATACAGCTTTCCTGCTCCGTCAGTGGACCTTGTCTTATCAGCCTCGTAGAGATGAGCCCACCAGGAAAGATATCGAGTAAATGTTTAATCTCCGTGTAGCGACTCTTATGAAACTGATAACATCGTGAGAGAAATTTATAGGGAAGCTCTCTGTCATCGTCTCAATGAGGTGGAAGGTGGGGAGGGAGGGGGGTTTACTAGTGGCTATGAGGAAGGGGGAAAACAGGGTGGAAGTGGGGTTGGTCACAATTGGAGTTCCCCCCACCTCCCCACTCCATAGCTGGCATGACGATGCTGGCTGAGGTCAAGGCTGTTCTCTCATTCCTCTTGCTGCGGCGCATTTTGTTAATATAATAAAAATAACGGCAGTTGTACTTTAGGAACACCTGCAGCGTGTTGCTACACTATTTTATAGAATAGTTACACACTGGACACACCTGCAGTGTGCTGCTACACTTTTCTATATAATAGTTACACACTGGACACACCAGCAGTGTGCTGCTACACTTTTCTATATAATAGTTACACAGTGGGAACAAAAGCTATATTTCCCTGTCATATTCTATCACACGGGATGGGTTATATACATAGTGTTGCAATTTATGAGCCTGAGTTGGCAGACTTCAGTAGTGTCGACAATAAGAATATCGTCCAGTATTCCATTAAAGGTTCATCAGCTGCTACAGCTTCAAAGGTTTCTTTCCAGCAGAGCTGCAGTCGCTATCCTTCCAGAAGAGCTGCAGTCGTTATTCTTCCAGCAGAGCTGCAATCACTATCCTTCCAGCAGAATTGCAGTTACTATCCTTTCAGCAGAGCTGCAGCTACTGTCACTTACCTGGAGTTTACCTGGAGAGAGTTCCGGGGGTCAACGCCCCCGCGGCTCGGTCTGAGACCAGGCCTCATGGTGGATCAGGCAATTACCATCTCTCAGGATGACCCGTAAAACTCTTTAAATGGTTGCTGGTGGTTTAAACAAGCTTCTCCTTACTCGTTTCAAACCTGACTGCTTCCCGGTCCCCAGGAGACGTATAAACCCTACTAGTTTAAAACATCCCTTCGTACTTGCGCGCCTCTGGCAAGACAGTGATAGTGTAAATGATGGTGAAAGTGTTCCTTTCTCGGGTTACCCTGCCTCGGTGGTAGACGGCCATCGTTTTAATAATAATAATAATAATAATAATAACATAAATACATTCTTGAGCCAAGACTACTGCTAAGGTAAACACAAACAACACAAAGAATATAAACAAAGAGAGAAAACTAAGAATTCAAAAAAGGACTTGGTAAATCACTTTCTAGACTCGTCGGTACATCATGCAGGTGCAGTTAACAGGTAGGTGTAAGCACAGGTACAAGCACCTGTGATGGTATAGGTAGAAATGCAAGTGCAAGTATATGGGCAGGTGCCTCTAAAGGTTGAAGGACCTCTCAGAGCACAGGTACCTCTCAAGGCTGAGGTACCTCTCAAGGCTGAGGTACCTCTCAAGGCTGAGGTACCTCTCAAGACACAGGTACCTCGCAAGACACAGGTACCTCGCAAGACACAGGTACCTCTCAAGACACAGGTACCTCTCAAAGTATAGGTACCACAATATTTGCTCAACTTTCCTGGTCACTATCAGACACACGGACTATCAAAGTGATAACATCTCTCCTGACCTCCCCCCATCATCCTGACCTCCCCCCCATCATCCTGACCTCCCCCCATCATCCTGACCTCCCCTATCATCCTGACCTCCCCCATCATCCTGACCTCCCCATCATCCTGACTTCCCCATCATCCTGACCTCCCCATCATCCTGACCTACCCCATCATCCTGACCTCCGCCCATCATCCTGACCTCCCCATCAACCTGACCTCCCCATCATCCTGACCTCACCATCATCCTGACCTCCCCCATGATCCTGACCTCCCCATGATCCTGACTCCCCCATCATCCTGGCTCCCCATCATCCTGGCTCCCCCATCATCCTGACTCCCCCATCATCCTGACTCCCCATCATCCTGGCTCCCCATCATCCTGGCTCCCCCATAATTCTGGTTCCCCATCATCCTGGCTCCATCATCATCCTGGCTCCCCATCATCCTGGCTCCCCATCATCCTGGTTCCCCATCATCCTGGCTCCCCCATCATCCTGGTTCCCCCATCATCCTGACTCCCCATCATCCTGGTTCCCCATCATCCTGGCTCCATCATCATCCTGGCTCCCCCATCATCCTGGCTTCCCCATCATCTTGGTTCCCCCATCATCCTGACTCCCCATCATTCTGGCTCCATCATCATCCTGGCTCCCCATCATCCTGGCTCCCCCATCATCTTGGCTCCCCCATCATCCTGGCTCCACCATCATCCTGGCTCCCCCATCATCCTGGCTCCCCCATCATCCTGGCTCCACCATCATCCTAGCTCCCCATCATCCTGGCTCCATCATCATCCTGGCTCCCCCATCATCCTGGCTCCCCCATCATCTTGGTTCCCCCATCATCCTGGCTCCACCATCATCCTGGCTCCCCCATCATCCTGGCTCCATCATCATCCTGGTTCCCCCATCATCCTGACTCCCCCATTATCCTGACTCCCCCATTATCCTGAGTCCCCCATCATCCTGACTCCCCCATCATCCTGACTCCCTATCATCCTGGCTCCCCTTCAAACTGGCTCCATCATCATCCTGGCTCCACCATCATCCTGGCTTCACCATCATCCTGACTCCCCCATCATCCTGGCTTCCCCATCAAACTAGCTCCACCATCATCAAGGCTTCACCATCATCCTGGCTTCACCATCATCTTGGCTCCATCATCATCCTGGCTCCACCATCATCCTGGCTCCACCATCATCAAGGCTTCACCATCACCCTGGCTTCACCATCATCCTGGCTCCATCATCATCCTGGCTCCACCATCATCCTGGCTCCACAATCATCCTGGCTCCACAATCATCCTGGCTCCACAATCATCCTGGCTTCACAATCATCCTGGCTCCACAATCATCCTGGCTCCACAATCATCCTGGCTCCACAATCATCCTGGCTCTACAATCATCCTGGCTCCACAGTCATCCTGGCTCCACAATCATCCTGGCTCCACAATCATCCTGGCTCCACCATCATCCTGGCTCCACAATCATCCTGGCTCCACAATCATCCTGGCTCCACAATCCTCCTGGCTCCACAATCATCCTGGCTCCACCATCATCCTGGCTCCACAATCATCCTGGCTCCACCATCATCCTGGCTCCACAAACATCCTGGCTCAACAATCATCCTGGCTCCACAATCATCCTGGCTCCACAATCATCCTGGCTCCACAATCATCCTGGCTCCACAATCATCCTGGCTCCACAATCATCCTATCTTCACCATCATCCTGGCTCCACAATCATCCTGGCTCCACAATCATCCTGGCTCCACAATCATCCTGGCTCCACCATCATCCTGGCTCCACCATCATCCTGGCTCCACAATCATCCTGGCTCCACAATCATCCTGGCTCCACCATCATCCTGCCTCCACAATCATCCTGGCTCCACAATCATCCTGGCTCCACAATCATCCTGGCTCCACAATCATCCTGGCTCCACAATCATCCTGGCTCCACAATCATCCTGGCTTCACCATCATCCTGGCTCCACAATCATCCTGGCTCCACAATCATCCTGTCTCCACAATCATCCTGGCTCCACAATCATCCTGGCTCCACAATCACCTGGCTCCACAATCCTCCTGGCTCCACAATCATCCTGGCTCCACCATCATCTGGCTCCACAATCATCCTGGCTCCACCATCATCCTGGCTCCACAAACACTCCTGGCTCCACAATCATCCTGGCTCCACAATCATCCTGGCTCCACAATCATCCTGGCTCCACAATCATCCTGGCTCTACAATCATCCTGGCTCCACAATCATCCTATCTTCACCATCATCCTGGCTCCACAATCATCCTGGCTCCACAATCATCCTGGCTCCACAATCATCCTGGCTCCACCATCATCCTGGCTCCACAATCATCCTGGCTCCACAATCATCCTATCTTCACCATCATCCTGGCTCCACAATCATCCTGGCTCCACAATCATCCTGGCTCCACAATCATCCTGGCTCCACCATCATCCTGGCTCCACCATCATCCTGGCTCCACAATCATCCTGGCTCCACAATCATCCTGTCTCCACAATCATCCTGGCTCCACAATCATCCTGGCTCCACAATCCTCCTGGCTCCACAATCCTCCTGGCTCCACAATCATCCTGGCTCCACCATCATCCTGGCTCCACAATCATCCTGGCTCCACCATCATCCTGGCTCCACAAACATCCTGGCTCCACAATCATCCTGGCTCCACAATCATCCTGGCTCCACAATCATCCTGGCTCCACAATCATCCTGGCTCTACAATCATCCTGGCTCCACAATCATCCTATCTTCACCATCATCCTGGCTCCCACAATCATCCTGGCTCCACAATCATCCTGGCTCCACAATCATCCTGGCTCCACCATCATCCTGGCTCCACAATCATCCTGGCTCCACAATCATCCTGGCTCCACAATCATCCTGGCTCCACCATTCATCCTGGCTCCACAATCATCCTGGCTCCACAATCATCCTGGCTCCACAATCATCCTGGCTCCACAATCATCCTGGCTCCACAATCATCCTATCTTCACCATCATCCTGGCTCCACAATCATCCTGGCTCCACAATCATCCTGGCTCCACCATCATCCTGGCTCCACCATCATCCTGGCTCCACAATCATCCTGGCTCCACAATCATCCTGGCTCCACCATCATCCTGGCTCCACAATCATCCTGGCTCCACAATCATCCTGGCTCCACAATCATCCTGGCTCCACCATCATCCTGGCTCCACCATCATCCTGGCTCCACCATCATCCTGGCTCCACAATCATCCTGGCTCCACAATCATCCTGGCTCCACAATCATCCTGGCTCCACAATCATCCTGGCTCCACAATCATCCTGGCTCCTCTGGTAATTACACTTCAATATATACATTTCAGCTATGAAATAATCACTGACCAGCTATACAAGACGCAAAACAACCACGGGGGAGTTGAATGATAGCTCCAGGCCTTTCGTGTTGCAATTAACACATCATCAGGAGCTTGCAATGTTGCAGAAATAAGCAGGAAGTCCAAATCTCAGGAGATTAATTGATGTGTATATTTCGACCCACTTCTGGGAGCCTCTTCTTATATATACGACTTTCAGACTTCCAGACTTTCAGACTTCCAGACTTTCAGACTTCCAGACTTCCAGACTTTCAGACTTCCAGACTTCCAGACTTTCAGACTTCCAGACTTTCAGACTTCCAGACTTTCAGACTTCCAGACTTTCAGACTTCCAGACTTCCAGACTTCCAGACTTCCAGACTTCCAGACTTCCAGACTTTCAGACTTTCAGACTTCCAGACTTTCAGACTTCCAGACTTCCAGACTTCCAGACTTTCAGACTTCCAGACTTTCAGACTTCCAGACTTTCAAACTTCCAGACTTCCAGACTTCCAGACTTTCAGACTTCCAGACTTTCAGACTTTCAGACTTCCAGACTTCCAGACTTTCAAACTTCCAGACTTCCAGACTTTCAGACTTCTAGACTTTCAGACTTCCAGACTTTCAGACTTCCAGACTTCCAGACTTCTAGACTTCCAGACTTCTAGACTTTCAGACTTTCAGACTTCCAGACTTCCAGACTTCCAGACTTTCAGACTTCCAGACTTCCAGACTTTCAGACTTCTAGACTTTCAGACTTCCAGACTTTCAGACTTCCAGACTTCCAGACTTTCAGACTTCTAGACTTCCAGACTTCCAGACTTTCAGACTTCTAGACTTCCAGACTTTCAGACTTCTAGACTTCCAGACTTCCAGACTTTCAGACTTCCAGACTTGGTAAACAAAACACTGTGAGGAACTTTTACATTTAAGACATTTTTAACAAAGTTAGTGATAGACTTGTGTTATCAGAACAGAGATAAAGACTTAACCTTTATCGAATAAGGAAACATTGTGAATATTCACTTATAGCGCTTGTTCTAATCTATCTATCTATCTATCTATCTATATTTCTATCTGTCTATATATTTTTCTATCTATCTATCTATATTTTTATGTCTATATATTTATCTATCTATCTATCTATCTATCTATCTGTCTATATATCTATCAATGTGGTGGTGGTGGTGGTGGAGACAGAATGATGATGGTGGTAGTGTTGGAGACAGTGGTGGAGACAGCATGGTGGTACTGGCAGTGGTGGAGACAGCATGGTGGTGCTGGCAGTGGTGGAGACAGCATGGTGGTGCTGGCAGTGGTGGAGACAGCATGGTGGTGCTGGCAGTGGTGGAGACAGCATGGTGGTGCTGGCAGTGGTGGAGACAGCATGGTGGTGGGGGTGGTGGAGACAGTGTGGTGGTGGTAGAGGCAGTGTGGTGGTGGTGATGGAGACAGTGTGGTGGTGGTGGTGGTAGAGACAGCATGGTGGTGGTGGAGACAGCATGGTGGTGGTGGTAGTGGTGGAGACAGTGTGGGAGTGGTGGTGGAGACAGTGTGGTGGTGGAGACAGTGTGATGGTGGTGGAGACAGTGTGGTGGTGGAGGACAGTGTGGTGGTGGTGGTGGAGACAGTGTGGTGGTTGGTGGGGACAGTGTGTTGGAAGTGGTGGTGGTGGTGGTGGTAGAGGCAGTGTGGTGGTGGTGGTAGAGACAGCATGGTGGTGGTGGTAGTGGTGGAGACAGTGTGGGAGTGGTGGGGACAGTGTGTTGGAAGTGGTGGTGGTGGTGGTGGTAGAGGCAGTGTGGTGGGGTGGTAGAGACAGCATGGTGGTGGTGGTAGTGGTGGAGACAGTGTGGGAGTGGTGGTGGAGACAGTGTGGTGGTGGTGGTGGAGACAGTGTGATGGTGGTGGTGGTGGTGGAGACAGTGTGGTGGTGGTAGTTGGTGGAGACAGCATGGTGGTGGTGGTGGTGGAGACAGTGTGGTGGTGGTAGTGGTGGAGACAGCATGGTGGTGGTGGTGGTGGTGGAGACAGTGGTGGTGCTGGTGGAGACAGCATGGTGTGGTGGATAGTGGTGGAGACAGCATGGTGGTGGTGAGGATAGTGTGGTGGTTGTGGTGGAGACAGTGTGGTGGTTGTGGTGGAGACAGTGTGGTGGTGCTGGTGGAGACAGCATGGTGGTGGTGGTAGTGGTGGAGACAGTGTGGTTGTGGTGGAGACAGCATGGTGGTGGTGGAGACTGTGGTGGTGGTGATGGAGACAGCATGGTGGTGGTGGAGACAGTGTGGTGGTGGTAGTGGTGGTGGGGACAGTGTGTTAGAAGCGGTGGTGGTGGTGGTGGAGACAGTGTGGTGGTGCTGGTGGAGACAGCATGGTGGTGGTGATAGTGGTGGTAGTGGTGGAGACAGCATGGTGGTGGAGACAGTGTGGTGGTGCTGGTGGAGACAGCATGGTGGTGGTGGTAGTGGTGGAGACAGCATGTTGGTGGTGGAGACAGTGTGGTGGTGGTGGTGCTGGTGGAGACAGCATGGTGGTGGTGGTAGTGGTGGAGACAGTGTGGTTGTGGTGGAGACAGCATGGTGGTGGTGGCAGTGGTGGAGACAATGTGGTGGTGGTGGTGGTGGAGACAGCATGGTGGCGGTGGTGGTGGTGGTGGTGGAGACAGTGTGGTGGTGGTGGTAGTGGTGGAGACAGCATGGTGGTGGTGATGGTAGTGGTGGAGACAGTGTGGTGGTGGTGGAGACAATGTGGTGGTAGTTGTGGAGACAGTGTGGTGGTAGTGGTGGAGACAGTGTGGTGGTGGTGGAGACAGTGTGGTGGTAGTGGTGGAGACAGTGTGGTGGTAGTGGTGGAGACAGTGTGGTGGTGGTGGAGACAGTGTGGTGGTAGTGGTGGAGACAGCATGGTAGTGGTGGAGACAGTGCTCACCTAATTGTGGTTGCAGGGTTCGAGACTCAGCTCCTGGCCCCGCCTCTTCACTGAGAGTTACTAAATCCTCTCTCTCCCTGCTCCATGAGCTTTATCATACCTCATCTTAAAGCTATGTATAGTTCATGCCTCCTCTACCTCACCTGCCAGACTATTCCACTTCCTGACAACTCTATGATTGAAGAAATACTTCCTAACATCCCTTTGACTCATCTAAGTCTTCAACTTTCAATTGTGACCCCTTGTTTCTGTGTCCCATCTTGGAACATCCTGTCTCTATCCACCTTGTCTATTCCACGCAGTATTTTGTATGTCGTTATCATGTCTCCCCTGACCCTCCAGTGGGGAGGTGATGGTGGAGACAGCAGGGTAGTGGTGGTAGTGGTGGTGGTGGAGACAGCATGGTGGTGGTGGTAGCGGTGGAGACAGTGTGGTGGTGGTGATGGAGACAGTGGTGCTGGTGGAGAAAGTGTGGTGGTGGTGGTGGTGGAGACAGCATGGTGGTGGTGGAGGAGACAGCATGGTGGTGGTGGTGGAGACAGCATGGTGGTGGTGGAGGAGACAGCATGGTGGTGGTGGTGGTGGAGACAGCATGGTGGTGGTGGTGGTGGTGGTGGTGGTGGTGGTGGTGGTGGTGGTGGTGGTGGTGGTGGTGGTGGTGGAGACAGCATGGTGGTGGTGGCAGTGGCGGTGGTGGTGGAGACAGCATGGTGGTGATGGAGACAGCTTGGTGGTGGTGGAGACAGTGTGGCGGTGGTGGAGACAGCATCGTGGTGGTAGCAGTGGTGGAGACAGTGTGGTGGTGGTAATGGAGACAGCATGGTGGAGGAGGAGACAGTGTGGTGGCGGAGACAGCATAGTGGTGGTGGTAGTGGCGGAGACAGTGTGGTGGTGGAGGCAGCATGGTGGTGGTGGAGACAGTGTGGTGTGGTGGTGGTGGTGGTGGTGGAGACAGCATGGTGGTGGTGGTGGTGGCAGTGGCGGTGGTGGTGGAGACAGCATGGTGTTGGTGGAGACAGCATGGTGGTGGTGGAGACAGCATGGTGGTGGTGGAGATAGCATGGTGGTGGTGGAGACAGCATGGTGGTGGTGGAGATAGCATGGTGGTAGTGGAGACAGCATGGTGGTGGTGGAGACAGCATGGTGGTGGTGGAGACAGTGTGGCGGTGGTGGGAGACAGCATGGTGGTGGTGGAGACAGCATGGTGGTAGTGGAAGACAGCATGGTGGTGGTGGAGACAGCATGGTGGTGGTGGAGACAGCATGGTGGTGGTGGAGACAGCATGGTGGTGGTGGAGACAGCATGGTGGTGGTGGAGACAGCATGGTGGTGGTGGAGACAGCATGGTGGTGGTGGAGACAGCATGGTGATGGTGGAGACAGTGTGGTGGTGGTGGTGGTGGAGACAGCATGGTGGTGGTGGAGACAGCATGGTGTTGGTGGAGACAGTGTGGTGGTGGTGGTGGTGGTGGTGGAGACAGCATGGTGTTGGTGGAGACAGTGTGGTGGTGGTGGTGGTGGTGGAGACAGCATGGTGGTAGTGGAGACAGCATGGTGGTAGTGGAGACAGCATGGTGGTGGAGACAGCATGGTGGTGGTGGAGACAGCATGGTGGTGGAGACAGCATGGTGGTGGTGGAGACAGCATGGTGGTGGTGGAGACAGCATGGTGGTGGTGGAGACAGCATGGTGGTGGTGGAGACAGCATGGTGTTGGTGGAGACAGCATGGTGGTAGTGGAGACAGCATGGTGGTGGTGGAGACAGCATGGTGGTGGTGGAGACAGCATGGTGGTGGTGGAGACAGCATGGTGGTAGTGGAGACAGCATGGTGGTGGTGGAGACAGCATGGTGGTGGTGGAGACAGCATGGTGGTGGTGGAGGCAGCATGGTGGTGGTGGAGACAGCATGGTGGTGGTGGAGACAGCATGGTGGTGGTGGAGACAGCATGGTGGTGGTGGAGACAGCATGGTGGTGGTGGAGGCAGCATGGTGGTGGTGGAGACAGCATGGTGGTGGTGGAGACAGCATGGTGGTAGTGGAGACAGCATGTGGTGGTTGGAGACAGCATGGTGGTGGTGGAGACAGCATGGTGGTGGTGGAGACAGCATGGTGGTAGTGGAGACAGCATGGGTGGTAGTGGAGACAGCATGGTGGTAGTGGAGACAGCATGGTGGTGGTGGAGACAGCATGGTGGTAGTGGAGACAGCATGGTGTAGTGGAGACAGCATGGTGGTGGTGGAGACAGCATGGTGGTGGTGGAGACAGCATGGTGGTGGTGGAGACAGCATGGTGGTAGTGGAGACAGCATGGTGGTGGTGGAGACAGCATGGTGGTGGTGGAGACAGCATGGTGGTAGTGGAGACAGCATGGTGGTGGTGGAGACAGCATGGTGGTGGTGGAGACAGCATGGTGGTGGTGGAGACAGCATGGTGGTAGTGGAGACAGCATGGTGGTAGTGGAGACAGCATGGTGGTGGTGGAGACAGCATGGTGGTGGTGGAGACAGCATGGTGGTGGTGGAGACAGCATGGTGGTAGTGGAGACAGCATGGTGGTAGTGGAGACAGCATGGTGGTGGTGGAGACAGCATGGTGGTAGTGGAGACAGCATGGTGGTAGTGGAGACAGCATGGTGGTGGTGTGAGACAGCATGGTGGTGGTGGAGACAGCATGGTGGTGGTGGAGACAGCATGGTGGTAGTGGAGACAGCATGGTGGTGGTGGAGACAGCATGGTGGTGGTGGAGACAGCATGGTGGTAGTGGAGACAGCATGGTGGTAGTGGAGACAGCATGGTGGTAGTGGAGACAGCATGGTGGTGGTGGAGACAGCATGGTGGTGGTGGAGACAGCATGGTGGTAGTGGAGACAGCATGGTGGTAGTGGAGACAGCATGGTGGTGGTGGAGACAGCATGGTGGTGGTGGAGACAGCATGGTGGTGGTGGAGACAGCATGGTGGTGGTGGAGACAGCATGGTGGTAGTGGAGACAGCATGGTGGTGGTGGAGACAGCATGGTGGTGGTGGAGACAGCATGGTGGTAGTGGAGACAGCATGGTGGTGGTGGAGACAGCATGGTGGTGGTGGAGACAGCATGGTGGTGGTGGAGACAGCATGGTGGTAGTGGAGACGCATGGTGGTAGTGGAGACAGCATGGTGGTGGTGGAGACAGCATGGTGGTGGTGGAGACAGCATGGTGGTGGTGGAGACAGCATGGTGGTAGTGGAGACAGCATGGTGGTAGTGGAGACAGCATGGTGGTGGTGGAGACAGCATGGTGGTGGTGGAGGCAGCATGGTGGTGGTGGAGACAGCATGGTGGTGGTGGAGACAGCATGGTGGTAGTGGAGACAGCATGGTGGTGATGGAGACAGCATGGTGGTGGTGGAGACAGCATGGTGGTGGTGGAGACAGCATGGTGGTAGTGGAGACAGCATGGTGGTAGTGGAGACAGCATGGTGGTAGTGGAGACAGCATGGTGGTGGTGGAGACAGCATGGTGGTGGTGGGGACAGCATGGTGGTGGTGGAGACAGCATGGTGGTAGTGGAGACAGCATGGTGGTGGTGGAGACAGCATGGTGGTAGTGGAGACAGCATGGTGGTGGTGGAGACAGCATGGTGGTGGTGGAGACAGCATGGTGATGGTGGAGACAGCATGGTGGTGGTGGTGATAAGCCTCCACTACCTTCATGTTACAACATAAACATCTCATCAAATGTGATAAACATTGACCAACACGATAACAGTATTAACAAAAAATGTGACCACTACGAGGGATAACTCCAGGAAACATTGCTTCAATATTGATACGTCTCCACGGGTCGTCATGCCGCCCAGTTATCTCACTTATTTTTACTCCTAATTACACTCTTCACAAACTTTGAATTAAAATTTCGTATATTATGTGGGAATCGCCAGGAATGGGATCCTGTGGAATTTCCTGGATGAGTTAGCACCCAGAAACAAAGGAAAGTATGTACGGAGAAGGAACACAGTCAGCAGGGTTCGAAATCACATCAGGGGAGTCTGACAAGGTTCTCCAGTTGACACTCGAGACCACTGAGCCACAAGAAGCTAGGCGACATGGTTACAAGCCTCGAGCAGATCAGTTAGCCTCAAAGCATCGTTACAATCTGTTTCATTCTCCTGTATTTTCTGACCACACGAGCGATTTTATATCAATACAGTACGCAGAAACAAGCACAAGGTGTATATGGAGATAGACCCGCTTGTTTCTGCGTGGCGCATTGATATGATGTGCCTGATTGTGATGTGTCTGAGGCCCACTGTTGTACCCGGGGCTAGGAAGAAACAAGGCTTGTAACCAGGCTGCCCAGTTTCTTGTGGCATCTGTGGCTGAGTCGTCTAGAGTGTCGCTTAAGGAGCTAAGGCAGAAGAATGTCTGTATATTTCAATCTCAATCTGAGGTCCTCTTCGGCAGATACAAGAAAAAGATAAAAACACTTCGTTTAATCGAGTTTGTGTGGTATCTGAGAGCGGTGATGGCCTTCTGGGTGAGACTGATGCAGGGAAGTCCACTTGAATTTGGTGCTGGATTATACTTGCTTCATACGAATCTCCCTGTAACACCAGAATTCCTGTGATCTTTTAAAATGTGGAACTTTTCTTGGTCACTCAAAATACCTCACTGGTTTTTCTTTTTTGATATAAGTCATTAACCTTCTGGGTGATAGCCGTTACTTCTCAATTAACGTTTTTTTTTTTTTTACATATCGACAGATTACGGAGTTTTCTGGGTCGTATATAATTGATCTGTGCTCAGTTATACTAGAATATTGTCTTGTGGCATCTGTATAATCTAAATAACAGTTGTTTCAAGGAGTTGTATATACCACTGGAGGGACACCAAGCCTATGATGACTCCCTCTGTATCACTTGTTTTTTCTAGGCTGTAATATTGCTGTACACTGCAACAATTCACAACTAACCCACAATACCGTGACTACAATAATTCACAACTAACCCACAATACCATGACTACAATAATTCACAACTAACCCACAATACCATGACTACAATAATTCACAACTAACCCACAATACCGTGACTACAACAACTAACCCACAATACCGTGACTACAACAACTAACACACAATACCATGACTACAATAATACACAACTAACACACAATACAGTGACTACAACAATACACAACTAACACACAATACAGTGACTACAACAATACACAACTAACACACAATACAGTGACTACAACAATACACAACTTACACAATACAGTGACTACAAAAATACACAACTAACACACAATACAGTGACTACAACAATACACAACTAACACAATACAGTGACTACAACAATACACAACTAACACACAATACAGTGACTACAACAATACACAACTAACACAATACAGTGACTACAACAATACGCAACTAACACACAGTGGATATGAAGTTCAGACCACAGTGTATCGGTCCTTCCTGGACAGTGACTTAATTGCTCGAAATTCTGTGCACTCTAATGGATCTCTGATGTTTTTGTATACCTTGGAAACGCAGTGACTGGAAATAAACAGTAGGGTTAACTGTTAAATTACTATATATTTTTAAGCTTTTAAACATTTCCGTTTATAATGTCGGAGAATATGGTAATAAGATAAGATAAGATAAGATAAAATTTCGTTCGGATTTTTAACCCCGGAGGGTTAGCCACCCAGGATAACCCAAGAAAGTCAGTGCGTCATCGAGGACTGTCTAACTTATTTCCATTGGGGTCCTTAATCTTGTCCCCCAGGATGCGACTCACACCAGTCGACTAACACCCAGGTACCTATTTGCTGCTAGGTGAACAGGACAACAGGTGTAAGGAAACGTGTCGAATGTTTCCACCCGGCGGGAATCGAACCCGGGCCCTCCGTGTGTGAAGCGGGAGCTTTAGCCACCAGGCTACCGATAAATTGGTTTTAAAACGCACGTGTTTTACTAACGTATCTTTCTAAATCATAATGTTGTGTAGTTTCAGGAGGCTGACGTAACTATGGGACAATAGGCTGCACTCGAGTGATAAAGGGTTTTAGCTTATCTTTTCCTGCTCTGTAACTTTCTCCGTTGCTATCACGAAGTCTGAGACAAACAGGAAAACCAGTTCATTATTCTGCCATTGGTAGATATTAAGTGGTGGTGTGGAAAACGTGTAGCCAATAAGCAGCAGAGGCGCCCCTACCTGCTCGGGTATATAACCTCCTCCAAGCAATGCTTCAAACATTATACTACTGCTACTTGGCTCTACTAACAGCTCTCTCTGCAACTACAAGAGTTAACTCATTTGCCACTTGTTGGCGCTGACATTCTACTGGGATATAAGATGGCTAAGGATAGGTTCTTGGCTAAGGTGGTGCTGGTGATGCTTGCACTGGTGGGTGTGAGTGAAGGGTCCCGGGTGCTGATGGTGCTGCCGCTGGGTTCTTCGTCTCACAAGAACATAATAATACCGTTGGCCGAGGCTCTGGGTAGTCGTGGACATCAGGTGATAGTTGCTTCACTTCACGCCAGTCCTGCTAACTCTTCCCGCTCCTACACCGACCTGGTAGCCTCCGACGCCTGGGAGACCATCCGTAAAGTGACGGGCGACTTCAATGTCTTCAAGATGCGAGAAGCTAACGGTGGGAAAGACGTGAACTCCGAAGTAATGAAGAAAGTGCTACGTAATCTGCCAGAGTATTGTGACGCCTTTCTGCGTGACCCTGGAGTGCAGACCGCCTGGACCAGCAAGCCAGACCTGATCCTCCTGCCGGCGTTCATGAACGAGTGTGGGCTGGCACTAGTTCATAAGTTCAAGGCGCCCTTCATCTATGTCACCACCTCGGGTCTCACCCCTTGGACAGCAGACCTTATGGGCAACCCGGAAAAACCCTTCCTACATACCCAACCAGTACCTCACCTACGGTGCCCACATGAGCCTTTGGCAACGCACAGTCAACACCCTCGTCAGGTGAGTTGTGGGTCTCCCTTGCTGTGGAAGGGAATTGTCTCTGGCACTGTGGGTGTAATACACGTGGCACTATACACACCATAACACTAAACCATCAACAAACACTAACTTCTCTTTTCTTATTCCTACAGAATCGCTGGTCCGTATCTGAGGAAACAATTGGTGATGAACAGACTGGATGGAGTGGTGCAGAGGTTCCTGGGAGACCCATCAGTGTCACTGTCTGAGGTGGAGAAGAACGTGTCACTGGTCTTAGTCAACTCTCACTATTCTCTGGGGCACCCACGCCCCCTGCTACCCAACGTGGTGGAGGTGGGTGGTATGCACTGCCGCCCAGGCCGCCCCCTACAGGATGCCCAACTTCGACATTTCCTGGACTCTTCTACCGTACCTGTGGTGCTCTTTAGTCTGGGCTCATCAATCCGCAGCGAACAACTTCCTCCCCGGGTGTTGCACTCACTGATGGCTGCCTTCCGTCGTCTTCCCTACCGAGTATTGTGGAAGTGGGAGGGCGGTGCCCTTGCGGACCTTCCAGCTAATGTAATGACCCGCCCTGGCTGCCACAGCAAGACGTGTTGGCACACAAACGGGTACGCGCCTTTTTCACCCACGGAGGATTGCTGTCACTTCAGGAGGCTGTCTACCACAATGTTCCACTGGTAGGACTGCCCATCATGAGTGACCAACACCTCAACGTTCGTCAGGCTGTGGCCTCAGGTGTGGCCGTCGAACTCAGTCTGGATAGCCTGACGGAGGAGGGAGTGTACCAGGCTATTAGGAGCGTGGTGGAGGAGAAACAATACAGACAGAGAGTGATGGAGAGGTCACAGCTTCTGCGTCACCAACAATCTCCACCACTGGACACAGCTGTCTACTGGACTGAACATGTGCTACGTTATGGCGGTGGTCAACACCTGCGGTCTGCAGCAGTTGACATGCCACTCTACCAATACCTGCTACTCGATGTTGCTGCTTTTCTACTGACACTCACTGTTCTGCTGCTGCTGCTGCTTCGTTCAATCTTGACAGCACTCAAACGCTTGTTTGTGCGCGTCCTCAAGAACACTGTTACAAAAGCCCTTACAACTCTCAGAACACATGTTAAGTTACAATAAGACACTGACTACAGCTGAGAGAGAGATCTGAAGCAGTGTTAGCCTCACTGCTCTCAGAATGAAGTACCTACTGTTAGTTTCTATTAGTATGGTCTCTGTTAATGCTGTTAGCTTCGGATGTTTTTCTGTTTTTAACCCTGAGCTGTCTGCTCTGGGTTTGATGGACCTTCCAGCTATCAGTGGGAAGCTTCTATTGTGGCTGAGATTGATCTGAGACAGTACAACTATCACCACTACCACCTCAACCATCATCACCACGACCACTCACCACCATCAATCACACACTACCACCAGTCACCACCACCATCACCACAACTACCACCAGCTGATCTCAGCACATCACGTCTCAACATGTATATCATAAAAGTACATTCCACTTCACTATATACATTATATAGTGTAGATATATTTTTATATATTTTTATACGATATTAATAAAGACAATATGAAACAAAATTAATTTTATTGTAACTAGTGATGATTGTTCGTATTAAAGCGTACGTAATAGATTATAAAACACAGTGATAAAAAGGAAGCAACGAGGAGGAATGAAAGCAAGAGATGGAGCACCACCAGCAGGGTTCTGGTGCTGTGACTACAACCCTGTTGTGGGTGGCATCCTGGGTGTTGGTCTACTGTTGTGGGTGGCATCCTGGGTGTTGGTCTACTGTTGTGGGTGGCATCCTGGGTGTTGGTCTACTGTTGTGGGTGGCATCCTGGGTGTGGGTCTACTGTTGTGGGTGGCATCCTGGGTGTGGGTCTACTGTTGTGGGTGGCATCCTGGGTGTTGGTCTACTGTTGTGGGTGGCATCGTGGGTGTTGGTCTACTGTTGTGGGTGGTATCCTGGGTGTTGGTATACTGTTGTGGGTGGCATCCTGGGTGTTGGTCTACTGTTGTGGGTGGCATCGTGGGTGTGGGTCTACTGTTGTGGGTGGCATCCTGGGTGTTGGTCTATTGTTGTGGGTGGCATCCTGGGTGTTGGTCTACTGTTGTGGGTGGCATCGTGGGTGAGGGTCTACTGTTGTGGGTGGCATCCTGGGTGTGGGTATACTGTTGTGGGTGGCATCCTGGGTGTGGGTCTACTGTTGTGGGTGGCATCCTGGGTGTGGGTCTACTGTTGTGGGTGGCATCCTGGGTGTTGGTCTACTGTTGTGGGTGCCATCCTGGGTGTTGGTCTACTGTTGTGGGTGCCATCCTGGGTGTGGGTATACTGTTGTGGGTGGCATCGTGGGTGTGGGTCTCCTGTTGTGGGTGGCATCGTGGGTGTTGGTCTACTGTTGTGGGTGGCATCCTGGGTGTTGGTTACTGTTGTGGGTGGCATCCTGGGTGTTGGTCTACTGTTGTGGGTGCCATCCTGGGTGTTGGTCTCCTGTTGTGGGTGGCATCGTGGGTGTTGGTCTACTGTTGTGGGTGGCATCCTGGGTGTTGGTCTACTGTTGTGGGTGGCATCCTGGGTGTTGGTCTACTGTTGTGGGTGGCATCCTGGGTGTTGGTCTACTGTTGTGGGTGGCATCCTGGGTGTTGGTCTACTGTTGTGGGTGGCATCCTGGGTGTTGGTCTCCTGTTGTGGGTGGCATCCTGGGTGTTGGTCTACTGTTGTGGGTGGCATCCTGGGTGTTGGTCTACTGTTGTGGGTGGCATCCTGGGTGTTGGTCTACTGTTGTAGGTGGCATCCTGGGTGTTGGTCTACTGTTGTGGGTGGCATCGTGGGTGTTGGTCTACTGTTGTGGGTGGCATCCTGGGTGTTGGTCTACTGTTGTGGGTGGCATCCTGGGTGTTGGTCTACTGTTGTGGGTGGCATCGTGGGTGTTGGTCTACTGTTGTGGGTGGCATCCTGGGTGTTGGTCTCCTGTTGTGGGTGGCATCCTGGGTGTTGGTCTCCTGTTGTGGGTGGCATCCTGGGTGTTGGTCTCTGTTGTGGGTGGCATCCTGGGTGTTGGTTGTACTGTTGTGGGTGGCATCCTGGGTGTTGGTATACTATTGTGGGTGGCATCCTGGGTGTTGGTCTACTGTTGTGGGTGGCATCCTGGGTGTTGGTCTCCTGTTGTGGGTGGCATCCTGGGTGTTGGTCTACTGTTGTGGGTGGCATCCTGGGTGTTGGTATACTGTTGTGGGTGGCATCCTGGGTGTTGGTCTACTGTTGTGGGTGGCATCCTGGGTGTTGGTATACTGTTGTGGGTGGCATCCTGGGTGTTGGTCTACTGTTGTGGGTGGCATCCTGGGTGTTGGTATACTGTTGTGGGTGGCATCCTGGGTGTTGGTCTACTGTTGTGGGTGGGATCCTGGGTGTTGGTCTACTGTTGTGGGTGGCATCCTGGGTGTTGGTATACTGTTGTGGGTGGCATCCTGGGTGTTGGTCTACTGTTGTGGGTGGGATCCTGGGTGTTGGTCTACTGTTGTGGGTGGTATCCTGGGTGTTGGTATACTGTTGTGGGTGGCATCCTGGGTGTTGGTCTACTGTTGTGGGGTGGCATTCCTGGGTGTTGGTCTCCTGTTGTGGGTGGCATCCTGGGTGTTGGTCTCCTGTCGTGGGTGGCATCCTGGGTGTTGGTCTACTGTTGTGGGTGGCATCCTGGGTGTTGGTCTACTGTTGTGGGTGGGATCCTGGGTGTTGGTCTACTGTTGTGGGTGGCATCCTGGGTGTTGGTCTCCTGTTGTGGGTGGCATCCTGGGTGTTGGTCTACTGTTGTGGGTGGGATCCTGGGTGTTGGTCTACTGTTGTGGGTGGCATCCTGGGTGTTGGTCTACTGTCCTTGATACTGGCCATGTAGTCAGAAACTGTAAGGCTGGAGATGATGTCCTGGTAGTCAGTAAATGTGGGGCTGATAGTGCTGTCCTGGGAGACAGTAATGGTGAAGCTGGAGGTGCTGTCCTGGGAGACAGTAATGGTGAAGCTGGAGGTGCTGTCCTGGGAGACAGTAATGGTGAAGCTGGAGGTGCTGTCCTGGGAGACAGTAATGGTGAAGCTGGAGATGTTGTCCTGGGAGACAGTAATGGTGAAGCTGGAGATGCTGTCCTGGGAGACAGTAATGGTGAAGCTGGAGATTTTGTCCAGGTAGTCGGGAATTATACGCAGGAAGGAATACATATAAATGACCTCATAGGGGACAGGAGCCATAGTAGGGAAACAAGTGTAGTCAAAGATAAGATAAAACCAATATTGCAAACTAGAAATACCGCAGGAAATAGCAAACAAGAGGACTCCACTAGCAATAGTGAGGATATATTACCAAAAACAACTGGTGGGAGCTCCATTGTTGGTGCTAGGGAGGATAGAAGTAAGACAGGGAACATGCACCAACAGGGAATACAGTCACAGAAACCCAAGGCAAACGGAAAACCAAGCCTGTGCACATACTATGCACTCGGTATCTGCGGGCATGGGAAATCTGGAAAAACAGATGGGACGTGCAACTATGACCACCCTAGAAAATGCCATGCCCATATGACAACAGGAAAATGCAAACTCCCTTCCTGTAAGCTTTTTCACCCTGAACTGTGTACCTCTTCAGTACAGGAAAGACTGTGCTATAACTTAAATTGCCAGGCATACCATCTAAAGGGGACAAAAAGATACAAAACATCCAGGCCATGGGAAAACCTGGGTAGCCACAGCCACTCAAGAGGGAGAGGTTTTTTAGTGCCAGGAAGGAAAAAAAAACTGGCAGGAAATGGCAGAAATCCTACACCCAAATCCAGTCATTCCTGGAGTGGAACCACAGTCGATGGCCTCCACTCCAAACCAACAGATACAGATACTAATGCCGGAAAAAAAAATCCCCCCCCAGTACCAACAATACCACCAGTCCGATAACATTCTTCTTGGCAAATATACAGGGTCTAAAGCCAGCAACAAACAACAAAATACCTTTCATCCGTGGACTGCTTGCAGAGGCAAAGGCAATGTTCGCGGCTTTCACTGAGACCCACATAAAGGATCACTTGGACAACGAAATATGGATCCCAGGTTACAACCTATACAGATGTGACAGAGTGAACAGGCAAAAGGGGGGGGGGGTTGGCCTGTACATTGCAGAGTCACTTGTTTGCACAGAACTGCTAAATGTCTCAAATGATGTAGTGGAAGTTTTAGCAGTAAAGGTCGAGAACCAAAACCTAGTCATTGTGGTAGTCTACAAGCCTCCGGATGCAACATCCCAGCAATTCCAGGAACAGCTGTTAAAAATTGACCACTGTCTGGAAAATCTTCCAGCTCCTGCACCCAACATCTTGCTCCTGGGGGATTTCAACTTAAGGCACCTAAAATGGAGGAATATAGCAAATAATATTGTTGCAGTAATAACACCAGGAGGCAGCTCTGATGAAAACTCACACTCACGCGAGCTTTTAAATCTCTGCACAAAATTAAATTTAAACCAGCAAATAATAGAGCCTACTAGACTGGAGAATACACTAGACTTCATCTTCACTAACAATGATGATCTGATAAGAAATGTCACCATATCAAAAACAATATACTCAGATCACAACATAATCGAGGTTCCGACATGTATGCGCGGAGCCCCAGACCGACATAATGAGATTAGTCACGAGGGAGCATTCACCAAATTCAACTTCAATAACAAAAACATAAAGTGGGACCAAGTAAACCAAGTCCTAACCGATATAAGCTGGGAAGATATACTAAGCAACACAGTCCCCAACTTATGCCTAGAACAGATTAACTCGGTGGCACTCGATGTATGCACAAGGCTTATTCCTCTAAGAAAAAGGAGGAGTAGATGTAAAATAGAAAGAGACAGGCGCTCCCTTTACAGGCGACGGAAAAGAATAACAGAGCGGCTAAAAGAGGTCAATATATCTGAAATGCGTAGGGAGACACTGGTCAGAGAAATAGCAAGCATCGAACTTAAGCTAAAAGAATACTTTAGGAGTCAGAAATCGCGGGAAGAACTAAAAGCCATAAATGAAATCGAAAGAAACCCAAAGTATTTCTTCTCCTATGCCAAATCAAAATCGAGAACAACGTCCAGTATTGGGCCCCTACTTAAACAAGATGGGTCCTACACAGATGACAGCAAGGAAATGAGTGAGCTACTCAAGTCCCAATATGACTCAGTTTTTAGCAAGCCGCTAACCAGACTGAGAGTCGAAGATCAAAATGAATTTTTTATGAGAGAGCCACAAAATTTGATTAACACAAGCCTATCCGATGTTATCCTGACGCCAAATGACTTCGAACAGGCGATAAAAGACATGCCCATGCACTCTGCCCCAGGGCCAGACTCATGGAACTCTGTGTTCATCAAGAACTGCAAGAAGCCCCTATCACGAGCCTTTTCCATCCTATGGAGAGGGAGCATGGACACGGGGGTCGTCCCACAGTTACTAAAAACAACAGACATAGCCCCACTCCACAAAGGGGGCAGTAAAGCAACAGCAAAGAACTACAGACCAATAGCACTAACATCCCATATCATAAAAATCTTTGAAAGGGTCCTAAGAAGCAAGATCACCACCCATCTAGAAACCCATCAGTTACACAACCCAGGGCAACATGGGTTTAGAACAGGTCGCTCCTGTCTGTCTCAACTATTGGATCACTACGACAAGGTCCTAAATGCACTAGAAGACAAAAAGAATGCAGATGTAATATATACAGACTTTGCAAAAGCCTTCGACAAGTGTGACCATGGCGTAATAGCGCACAAAATGCGTGTTAAAGGAATAACAGGAAAAGTCGGTCGATGGATCTATAATTTCCTCACTAACAGAACACAGAGAGTAGTCGTCAACAGAGTAAAGTCCGAGGCAGCTACGGTGAAAAGCTCTGTTCCACAAGGCACAGTTCTCGCTCCCATCTTGTTCCTCATCCTCATATCCGACATAGACAAGGATGTCAGCCACAGCACCGTGTCTTCCTTTGCAGATGACACCCGAATCTGCATGACAGTGTCTTCCATTGCAGACACTGCAAAGCTCCAGGCGGACATCAACCAAATCTTTCAGTGGGCTGCAGAAAACAATATGAAGTTCAACGATGAGAAATTTCAATTACTCAGATATGGTAAACATGAGGAAATTAAATCTTCATCAGAGTACAAAACAAATTCTGGCCACAAAATAGAGCGAAACACCAACGTCAAAGACCTGGGAGTGATCATGTCGGAGGATCTCACCTTCAAGGACCATAACATTGTATCAATCGCATCTGCTAGAAAAATGACAGGATGGATAATGAGAACCTTCAAAACTAGGAGGCCAAGCCCATGATGACACTCTTCAGGTCACTTGTTCTATCTAGGCTGGAATATTGCTGCACACTAACAGCACTTTTCAAGGCAGGTGAAATTGCCGACCTAGAAAATGTACAGAGAACTTTCACGGCGCGCATAACGGAGATAAAACACCTCAATTATTGGGAGCGCTTGAGGTTCCTAAACCTGTATTCCCTGGAACGCAGGAGGGAGAGATACATGATTATATACACCTGGAAAATCCTAGAGGGACTAGTACCGAACTTGCACACGAAAATCACTCACTACGAAAGCAAAAGACTTGGCAGACGATGCACCATCCCCCCAATGAAAAGCAGGGGTGTCACTAGCACGTTAAGAGACCATACAATAAGTGTCAGGGGCCCGAGACTGTTCAACTGCCTCCCAGCATACATAAGGGGGATTACCAACAGACCCCTGGCAGTCTTCAAGCTGGCACTGGACAAGCACCTAAAGCCGGTTCCTGACCAGCCAGGCTGTGGCTCGTACGTTGGTTTGCGTGCAGCCAGCAGCAACAGCCTGGTTGATCAGGCTCTGATCCACCAGGAGGCCTGGTTACAGACCGGGCCGCGGGGGCGTTGACCCCCGGAACTCTCTCCAGGTAAACTCCAGGTAAACTGTTGTGAGATATATAATTAGGTGAAAATGGAAAACAATTATTATTATTATTATTATTATTATTATTATTATTATTACTGTATAGTACGAACTCCGCTGGTATCACACAATGCCTGAGAAATAGGAGGTAATGAGGTTTGATACGAGGAAGTGAAGGCGCAGCTACTGTTCCCCTGGGTTCATGTTTGTAGGTACCCAGAAAGTTCACAATTCTACAGTACTTCATGTAGGGTCGTTAGTCCTATCCTCGTAGATTACCACTGTCAGGGGTCGTAGATCCTGTATTCACAGAATACAGAGAGGATTTCGGTGTTCGGAACGCAGGAAGGAATCTTGTGGTCCTCTGCAGGTGTTCGGAACGCAGAAAGGAATCTTGTGGTCCTCTGCAGGTGTTCGGAACGCAGAAAGGAATCTTGTGGTCCTCTGCAGGTGTTCGGAACGCAGGAAGGAATCTTGTGGTCCTCTGCAGGTGTTCGGAATGCAGAAAGGAATCTTGTGGTCCTCTGCAGGTGTTCGGAATGCAGAAAGGAATCTTGTGGTCCTCTGCAGGTGTTCGGAACGCAGAAAGGAATCTTGTGGTCCTCTGCAGGTGTTCGGAACGCAGAAAGGAATCTTGTGGTCCTCTGCAGGTGTTCGTCATGGGATTTTGGAACTCAAGAAATCTGCTTGACAAATTCTAAAAGATCCTCAGGAGGGTTACTTGAGATCCTCAGGTGGGTTACTTGAGATCCTCAGGAGGGTTGCTTGAGATCCTCAGGTGGGTTACTTGAGATCCTCAGGTGGGTTACTTGAGATCCTCAGGTGGGTTACTTGAGATCCTCAGGTGGGTTACTTGAGATCCTCAGGAGGGTTGCTTGAGATCCTCAGGTGGGTTACTTGAGATCCTCAGGAGGGTTACTTGAGATCCTCAGGTGGGTTACTTGAGATCCTCAGGTGGGTTACTTGAGATCCTCAGGTGGGTTACTTGAGATCCTCAGGAGGGTTACTTGAGATCCTCAGGAGGGTTACTTGAGATCCTCAGGAGGGTTACTTGAGATCCTCAGGAGGGTTGCTTGAGATCCTCAGGAGGGTTACTTGAGATCCTCAGGTGGGTTACTTAACATCTTGTGAAGCGTTACCTAAATGTTTGAAGTTCTGGAGAAACTGTGGGTAAGGTTTGTCAAGTAAATCTTGAGATATCCTGCGAAAGGTGCAAGAAAATGAAGGATCCTTGGTACGAACCGTTTCACCACGTCTTCAGGCAGCCCTGTAAGCTTCATGAACCCTAGGAACCCTCAAGGGAAAATAATCGGCTCAGGAAACGTGTAGGGGCTTGAAACCATGACGAGCTAGTCCTCAAACTCACATTCCCGTTAGTTTAAGTTAGTTTAACATGTTTATTATGCACCCCGTACCCATCGTGTGGGCGGAAATAAAAAAATTACAGAGGTACATCATGGGTCCAGGGACTGTACCTCAACATTACAGAGGTACATCATGGGTTCAGGGACTGAACAGGTTACCGAGGTAATGAACTATTTACATGTTTATATCTGGTCGTAGATTTAAACATAAAAACAGTTCATTACCTTTGCAACTTCGTTTACAATCGTGTCGTTACGACATCGTGAGTCTAGAGGACTAACTCTGATGACCCCGGGAAGACTTCACAACTCCGGGAATCCTGACAGAGATCCTTCGAGGAGGGAGAGTCCTGTAGTGAGCAGCTCGGCCAGGTTGAAGGGACATGAAGAGTATGCAAGGTCACAGTTACCTACACTGCGACCATAGTTCTCAGCTTGGCAGTGATCCCTCAGTTCCTTACCTGCAGTGCTCAGCCCGTGGCCAGGCCTGAGAGAGACACTGTTTTTAGATCATCATTAGAGCATTCATATAAGTACTAACATCAACAGAACATTCATTTAAGTAGTAACATCAACAGAACATGCATATAGTTGTGAAGGTCAGGTGATAACTTACGACAGTAATAGTCCCAGTAGTTGTCCCACAAGGCCGTAGTCATCTGTTGGGTCCTCAGCCATCTTACAGATGGCTTTAAGAAGACAGTCTCTTCCATTGATGCCAAAGCTGTGATAGTAATAGGAATTGTAGTAGTAGTTGTAGTAGTGGTAGTGAATATGATGATAGTTATGGTATGAAGTGATAGTAGAAGTGACATTAGAATTTGTAGTATTAGTAACAATAATAATAATAGTAGTAGTAACGTACAAAATACACAGATCCCATTAACAAAACATATACTTAAATTATTATTATTATAATCAAAAAGAAGCGCTAAGCCACAAGGGCTATACAGCACATATACTTAAAATTATATAAGTAAACACAAGCGCTTTACAAGCAGTGAGTGTTGAAAGTTTGAAGCCTACCGGATAAGTCATTCTCAAGTTTTAAAATAAAAACCTTGAAGGAAGAAGCAAGAATTTATTCAGTCATCCCTTCGGGTTTATCTATCTAATTAGAGATCCTTCCAGATTAAAATATCTTTGAATTACCAACATTATAGTAAAGGTAACATACTTAGAAAACAGAGATTCTATGGAGTTGTAGGTTTGAAGACGATCTTCATCTATGTTGCTCCTGCCAGCTGACACTATGTCGTTGGGCAGCAAGTAAATACCTCGAATAAACCCTTTAAATACTCCACCTGTAATTAGTAAAATTATATATATATATATATATATATATATATATATATATATATATATATATATATATATATATATATGCAATAAGATCACAGTAAACAGGTGATTTCAGAATATGCAAAACAACCACTGTGAAAGAATAGAGAAATTCCAAGCGCTTTCGTGACTACTCACATTATCAAGGAACTATGAAAGTAAAGCATCCAAGGAAGGTATATAAGGGGTCTGGCCAGCACCTCACTATCAGATCCCGCAACGGTTAAACACCTGACGCGCGCCGGCCCAACTGGACAGGTCCTTCACACAACCCACCAACAAACTATTCTACCCAAGAAAATTTTTAAAATTATTATTTGTCCAGTGTATTATTAAATTCTTCCCAAATTCTGTTAATTATAAATGGATCTAATTTATATAAACCAAAGGAATATTCATTTATTGTCAAAACTGCTTTTATGAAACAAGATTCAATATATATCCTGTCGACCATGGACTTGCTTGATACTACTTCTCAACTTTTTGAAAATCAATTGGATGGTTAAATCTCTTATATGAATAAATAGAGCATTGGAATCTTGTCCAGTTCTAATGCTATATTTATGTTGTTTTAATCTTAGTTCGAGATTTTTACAGTTTGACCGTAATAAACTTTATCGCAAATTTTACAAAGGAATCTTATAGGACACATCCATCAGCATTTTTGGGGAATTCTTTATCAAAGTTTTTTTACTGTAATCAAGATTTTTGAATACAACTTTATATTAAAAGTCTTAAGAAGGAAGGCATATCAACAAGTTTTGTGGTAAGGGAAACCAACATATTTTTAGTTGAATAATGCTGGTTGTCCCTTTTTGGATTGTAAAAAGTATTTCTAGCAACTTTAAAAGATTTATCAATTACATTTCTTGGGTATTTTAAAACATACCTATTTCATAAATTTTGGATATTTCCTCATCTATGAACTCAGGACTACAAATTCGTAAACCTCTCAAAAATACACATTAATATATATATATATATAATATATATAATATACTATATATATATATATATTATAATATATATATATCTATATATATATATATATATATAGTCAACAAGTCGGCCGTCTCCCACCGAGGCAGGGTGACCCAAAAAGAAAGAAAATCCCAAAAAGAAAATACTTTCATCATTCAACACTTTCACCACACTCACACATTATCACTGTTTTTGCAGAGGTGCTCAGAATACAACAGTTTAGAAGTATATACATATAAAGATACACAACATATCCCTCCAAACTGCCAATATCCCAAACCCCTCCTTTAAAGTGCAGGCATTGTACTTCCCATTTCCAGGACTCAAGTCCGACTATATGAAAATAACCGGTTTCCCTGAATCCCTTCACTAAATATTACCCTGCTCACACTCCAACAGATCGTCAGGTCCCAAATACCATTCGTTTCCATTCACTCCTATCGAACACGCTCATGCACGCCTGCTGGAAGTCCAAGCCCCTCGCCCACAAAACCTCCTTTACCCCTTCCTTCCAACCTTTTCGAGGACGACCCCTACCCCGCCTTCCTTCCCTTACAGATTTATACACTCTCCATGTCATTCTACTTTGATCCATTCTCTCTAAATGACCAAACCACCTCAACAAACCCTCTTCTGCCCTCTGACTAATACTTTTATTAACTCCACACCTTCCTAATTTCCACACTCCGAATTTTCTGCATAATATTTACACCACACATTGCCCTTAGACAGGACATCTCCACTGCCTCCAACCGTCTCCTCGCTGCTGCATTTACCACCCGAGCTTCACATCCATATAAGAGTGTTGGTACTACTATACTTTCATACATTCCCTTCTTTGCCTCCATAGATAACGTTTTTTGACTCCACATATACCTCAACGCACCACACACCTTTTTTCTCTCATCAATTCTATGATTAACCTCATCCTTCATAAATCCATCCGCCGACACTTTAACTCCCAAGTATCTGAAAACACTCACTTCTTCCATATTCCTCCTCCCCAATTTGATATCCAATTTTTCTTTATCTAAAACATTTGATACTGTCATCACCTTACTCTTTTCTATGTTCACTTTCAACTTTCTACCTTTACACACATTCTCAAACTCATCCACTAACCTTTGCAATTTTTCTTTAGAATCTCCCATAAGCACAGTATCATCAGCAAAAAGTAACTGTGTCAATTCCCATTTTGTATTTGATTCCCCATAATTTAATCCCACCCCTCTCCCAAACACCCTAGCATTTACTTCCTTTACAACGCCCATCTATAAATATAATAAACAACCATGGTGACATTACACATCCCTGTCTAAGACCTACTTTTACCGGGAAGTATTCTCCCTCTCTTCTACACACCCTAACCTGAGCCTCACTATCCTCATAAAAACTCTTTACAGCATTTAGTAACTTACCACCTATTCCATATACTTGCAACATCTGCCACATTGCTCCCTATCCACTCTATCATATGCCTTTTCTAAATCCATAAATGCAATAAAAACTTCCCTACCTTTATCTAAATACTGTTCACATATATGCTTCAATGTAAACACCTGATCTACACATCCCCTACCCACTCTGAAACCTCCTTGCTCATCCGCAATCCTACATTCTGTCTTACCTCTAATTCTTTCAATTATAACCCTACCGTATACTTTTCCTGGTATACTCAGTAAACTTATTCCTCTATAATTTTTACAATCTCTTTTGTCCCCTTTCCCTTTATATAAAGGGACTATACATGCTCTCCGCCAATCCCTAGGTACCTTCCCCTCTTTCATACATTTATTAAACAAAAGTACCAACCACCCCCCTGCTTTTAACATGATCCCATCAGTTCCAGCTGCTTGACCCCCTTTCATTCTACGTAATGCCTCACGTACCTCCCCCACACTTACATTCTGCTCTTCTTCACTCCTAAAAGCATGGTATACCTCCCTGACCAGTGCATGAAATTACTGCCTCCCTTTCTTCCTCAACATTTAAGAGTTCCTCAAAGTATTCTCGCCATCTACCTAATACCTCCTCTCCCCATCTACTAACTCCCCTATATATATATTTATATATATATATATATATTATATATATATATATATAATTATATATATATATTATATATATATAATATATATATATATATATATATATAGTAGGTAGTAGGTTGGTAGACAGCAACCATCCAGGGAGGTACTACCGTCCTGCCAAGTGAGTGTAAAACGAAAGCCTGTGATTGTTTTACATGATGGTAGGATTGCTGATGTCTTTTGTCTGTCTCATAAATATGCAAGATTACAGGCATGTCTTGCTACTTCTACTTACACTTAGGTCACACTACACATACATGTACACATTTATTTATACACACTCATCTGAGTTTTCTTTGATTTTATCTTAATAGTTCTTGGTCTTATACTTTTCCTTTTATATCCATGGGGAAGTGGAATAAGAATCTTTCCTCCGTAAGCCATGCGTGTTGTAAAAGTCAACTAAAATGCCGGGAACAATGGCTAGTAACCCTTTTCCTGTAAAGATTACTAAAAAGAATAAGAAGAAAATTGTTTTCTTTCTTTTTTGGGTCACCCTGCCTCGGTGGGAGACGGCCGACTTGTTGAAAAAAAAAAAAAAAAAATATATATAAAATATATATATATATATATAATATATATATATATATATATATATATATATATATATATATATATATATATATAATATATATATGTGTAGAGAGTGAGAGAGAGTGAGGAGCGAAAACGCATGACGCTTTAGACCACTATGATATATGTGTGTACTCACCTAGTTGTGGTTGCAGGGGTCGAAGCATAGCTCCTGGCCCCACCTCTTCACTGGCCGCTACTGGGTCACTCTCCCTGAACCGTGAGATTTATCATACCTTTGCTTAAAGCTATGAATGGATCCTGCCTCCACTACATCACTTCCCAGATTATTCCACTTCCTGTGTGTATTGTGTGTGTGTGTGTTGTGTGTGTGTACTTAACTAACTGTGGCTGCAAGGGTCGAGTCATAGCTCCTGTGTGTGTGTGTGAGAGAGTTAAATACACTGACAAACACAGCAACTAGAGCATCCAGGATACAATACAACCATTGAAGACGTACAACAGATTCTTCCACACACATCAGAAGTTGTACTCACTGAAGTTACTGCTGAACTGACTGAAGAGCGGAATCTTTAACTTGTTGACGAAGGTGAAGGTTGAGAGCAGAGGGAAGGTTAGGACATATCTCTTGGACCGCGACCGACCCTTCTTTGAGCTCCCGTACTCAGAGAGGTCAAACCCCCTGTCACTAGGCAAGCCAGGGTCACCTTTGAAGCTAGGGTTCTCCTTGAACTTCGGGTGCTTCCCCTTCAAGCCAAGGTTATCCTTAAAACCAAGGTCACCGTTCAAGCCTCCTGGGATTCCCGTGGGTTCCTGGCGGGCGTGGGCGTCCTGGGGTAGAGTCACCGTCACGCCCATGATCACAGCCGCCCACACACCAGCAAGGATCATACTGTGAACGTGGAGGTCATGTCAGTACCGCTGGTGTTCATGGAAGCCATGATAATAATAATAAATGATAATAATAAATAATAATTACAATAATAACAACAATGATAATAAACATGTCATAACGATAATGATTATAATAATAGTAAATAATAATAATTGCATTATTATTATTATTAATTATTATTATTATTATTATTGATGAGGTTAGAGGAGGTTAGTTGTGTTGGTGTGCGAGGGAAGTCAGAAGTGAGAGACGGAACACTGGAGACCTGAGACAGGAAGATGATAATTGTGATGTACAGGTCGAGGATATTACTGACAGCTACTGTTACGCTGACAGCTGCTGTTACGCTGACAGTTGCTGTTACGCTGACAGCTGCTGTTATACTGACAGCTGCTGTTACACTGACAGCTGCTGTTACACTGACAGCTGCTGTTATACTGACAACTGCTGTTATACTGACAACTGCTGTTACACTGACAGCTACTGTTACGCTGACAGCTGCTGTTATACTGACAGCTGCTGTTATACTGACAACTGCTGTTACACTGACAGCTGCTGTTATACTGACAGCTGCTGTTATACTGACAGCTGCTGTTATACTGACAACTGCTGTTACACTGACAGCTGCTGTTATACTGACAACTGCTGTTACACTGACAGCTGCTGTTATACTGACAACTGCTGTTACACTGACAGCTGCTGTTACACTGACAGCTGCTGTTATACTGACAACTGCTGTTACACTGACAGCTGCTGTTATACTGACAACTGCTGTTACACTGACAGCTGCTGTTACACTGACAGCTGCTGTTATACTGACAACTGCTGTTACACTGACAGCTGCTGTTACACTGACAGCTGCTGTTATACTGACAACTGCTGTTACACTGACAGCTGCTGTTACACTGACAGCTGCTGTTATACTGACAACTGCTGTTACACTGACAGCTGCTGTTATACTGACAGCTGCTGTTACACTGACAGCTACTGTTATACTGACAGCTGCTGTTATACTGACAGCTGCAGTTACACTGACAGCTACTGTTACGCTGACAGCTGCTGTTACACTGACAGCTGCTGTTACGCTGACAGCTAGTGTTACACTGACAGCTGTTGTTACACTGACAGCTGCTGTTACACTGACAGCTGCTGTTACACTGACAGCTAGTGTTACACTGACAGCTGCTGTTACACTGACATCTACTGTTACACTGACAGCTACTGTTACACTGACAGCTGCTGTTACACTGACAGCTGCTGTTACACTGACAGCTGCTGTTACACTGACAGCTGCTGTTACACTGACAGCTGCTGTTACGCTGACAGCTGCTGTTACACTGACAGCTGCTGTTACACTGACAGCTACTGTTTCACTGACAGCTGCTGCTGCACTGACAGCTACTGTTACACAGACAGCTGCTATTACACTGACAGCTAATGTTACACTGACAGCTGCTGTTACACTGACAGCTAATGTTACACTGACAGCTGCTGTTACACTGACAGCTGCTGTTACACTGACATAACCTACCTCACTGACAGATGCTATTACGCTGACAGCTGCTGCTATACTGACAGCTGTTGTTACACTGACACAACTTACCTCACTGACTGCTGTTACAAAGACAGCTGCTTTTACACTGACAGCTACTGTTACGCTGACAGCTGCTGTTACGCTGACAACTGCAGTTGCTGTTACACTGACAGCTGTTACGCTGACAGCTGCTATTGTACTGACAGCTGTTGTGACGCTGACAATTGCTCTTACACTGATAGCTACTGCTACGCTGACAGTTGCTGTTACACTATCAGCTGCTGTTACACTGATAGCTACTGTTACGTTGACAGTTGCTGTTACACTGCCAGCTGCTGTTACATTGACAGCTACTGTTACACTAACAGTTGCTGTTACACTGACAGCCACTGTTACGCTGACAGTTGCTGTTACACTGCCAGCTGATGTTACATTGACAGCTACTGTTACACTGACAGCTGCTGTTACACTGACAGCTGCTGTTACACTGACAGCTACTGTTAAGCTGACAGTTGCTGTTACACTGACAGTTGCTGTTACACTGCCAGCTGCTGTTACATTGACAGTTGTTGTTACACTGACAGTTGCTGTTACACTGACAGCTGCTGTTACATTGACAGTTGTTGTTACACTGACAGCTGCTGTTACACTGACAGCTGCTGTTACACTGACAGCTGCTGTTACACTGACAGCTACTGTTACACTGACAGCTACTGTTACATTGACAGTTGTTGTTACACTGACAGCTGCTGTTACACTGACAGCTGCTGTTACACTGACAGCTGCTGTTACACTGACAGCTACTGTTACACTGACAGCTACTGTTACACTGACAGTTACTGCTACACTGACAGCTACTGCTACACTGACACCTACTGTTACGCTGACAGTTACTGTTACACTGACAGCTGCTGCTACACTGACAGCTGCTGCTACACTGACAGCTGCTGCTACACTGACAGCTGCTGCTACACTGACACACTACACTGGTCTACATGTCACGTCTGTTTCTAGTCTTCTCAACCAATCAGCGCTCGTGTAGGTACTCCCAGGCTAGATCACTCAGCCAATCACCGCTCGTCTACTGTTACTACCACTGCTACTACTGTCACTACTACTACTACTACTACTACTACTACTACTACTACTAATAATAATAATAATAATAATAATAATAATAATAATAATAATAATAATAATAATCTTTAAGTTTTTCTTATTTTTCTCTTGTAAAATGAGACTTCACTTATAGACTGTACATATGGAGCACATGTGCAGCCAGGTGTGTGTGTGTGTGTGTGACAAGTCATGTGTCATACAACACTGGTACACACACACACACACACACACACACACACACACACACACGTCTTGATCTACTACCTCATCTTGTAGGAGAGAGATAGACAGAGAGACAGAGAGAGAGACAGAGAGATAGAAAGAGATGAGAGAGACACGATAGCTATTGTTGAAACATTTTTGGATGACAGGATTCCAGACAAATTTGCAAGAATTGCTGGCTACACCTCATGGATGAGAAGAGACAGGCAAGGGCAAGGAGGAGGTGTTGCTGTGTGCTTCTCTAAAAGTGTACATGACCAGCACATAGATGTTGCCACCCCTACACATCTTGAAATGATGTTCTTCAAGCTCTGTATAAACACTAGTACCTCTGTACTAGCATGTGCAATGTACACACCTCAGTGGCAATATAAACACTAGTACCTCTGTACTAGTATGTGCAATGTACAGACCTCAGTGGCAACATGCAGACCCCATCGACTTCCTAATGGAAAATGTGGACTCTCTTCTGCTCCAACACAACTGTCAACATGTCATAATTGTTGGTGACCTCAACCAATATCTGATACAGAGGGACTTTGATGACCTTCTTGCAGTATTTGACATGAGAAACTTTGTTGATTTCCCTACTCACATCTCTAGCTCCTCCCTTGACCCAGTAGTGAGTGATCTGGCAGAAGGTATAGTCACCTGTCAGCTCCTCGGTTATTGGATCATCTGACCACAAAGCTGTTTTTACGACACTTAAGATCCCAACAGAACGAGGTGAGGAGTCCACACGCACAACCTGACTATGGGAAAGAGGTAATTGGCCAGCCCTTTGCTCTGAGCTCGCCACCACCGATTGGAATGCTCTTCTCCAATGGGATGTTGACAACCAAGTGAAAGCCTTCACTGGACACATCCTTAATCTGCAACAAGAACACATTCCTTACCAGCAATATGTGACAAAGCCTACAGAGCAGCCTTGGTTTGGCTTTCGTTGTAAAGAAGCTGCTATTGATAAGTACAATGCATGGCGAAGGTATAAGAGACAGAAATATCCAACCACATATAGCAGGAACTTGCACAGGCAAGCCTGTAGGCATATGGGTGACGTTCAAAAGTGGGTCATTGCTAAATGGGAGATGGACACAAGAAGAAAGCTAGCATCAGGTAGGATAGGTTCCAAAACCTGGTGGTCCCTGGTCAAGGACAGACAAGGTTATCTGCCTGATGAACTCATTCCACCTCTAAATCGACAGGATGGGACCACCTCTACTTACTCAAGAGAAGGCGGACCTCTTTGCCGAACACTTTGCTACCAAAATGCAAGTTCCTGATCCAGCAAGGGACCCTCCTTGGCTAGCTGCAAGAACTGTGTCAAAACTGTTAGTGTTGACAATTAGGCAGGAAGAGGTGCATTTCCTTCTTAAATCGCTTATTACAACCCAGGAGTCCAAAAGGCCTGTTATCCTGGGTGTAAAGGGAGCAAAATAAACACAGCAGAAAAACTTTTGACTTATATTATCCTTCATCAATTTAGAACAGAAGTATGTACAGTATATACACTATGTACAACAATAGGTATTAGTGCACTCCACGGTAAGCAAGGCAGAATAGATGCCACTAGAGAGCAGACCGTGCTTCAACCAACTCTAGAATGAGAATGACAAGGGCAGACGGGAGAGTGGTACCCACATAACCTCTGCGATTGCCAAAACCATCTTCTCATTGGCTGGAACCTGGGTACTGATTGAACGACGGGGCCCCATCGTCAACCTTTAGCACCTGGTTCGCTGGTTGGGGGAGATAGCCTTTCAATGAGGGTGTGTACATGTGCCGAATAAAGGTTACGTACTCTTTGCATGCCACATCGCTTTGACCAAGAAAAGGCTATGGGCCCAGACAAGTTGAGCCCAAGATTGCTGAGAAGATGTGCAGACCAGCTAGCAGCACCTCTAACTCGCATCTTTCAGCACTGCTTAGTACAGTGTATATGGCCCTCTCTGTGGAAAGAGGCAAATGTAGTCCCTGTTCACAAAAAGAAGAGCAGAGCAGAAATCAGCAACTACAGACCAGTGTCACTCCTGTCAATCACTGGAGTTTACCTGGAGTTCAGCTAGAGAGAGTTCCGGGGGTCAACGCTCCCGCGGCCCGGTCTGTGATCAGGCCTCATGGTGGATCAGAGCCTGATCAACCAGGCTGTTACTGCTGGCTGCACACAATCCAACGTACGAGCCACAGCCCGGCTGGTTAGGTACCGACTTTAGGCGCTTGTCCAGTGTCTGCTTGAAGACAGCCAGGGGTCTATTGGCAATCCCCCTTATGTATGCTGGGAAGCAGTTAAACAGTATTGGGCCCCTGACACTTGCTGTGTTGTCTCTTAACGTGCTAGTGGCACCCCTGCTTTTCATTGGGGGGATGTTGGATCGTCTGCCAAGTCTTTTACTTTCGTATTGAGTGATTTTCGTGTGCAAGTTCGGTACTAGTCCTTCTAGGATTTTCCAGGTGAATATAATCATGTATCTCTCCCGCCTGCAAGATCCTTGAGACAATAATCTCAAGACAAATGACAGAGTTTTTTGACTACCACTCACTACTTTGTGACCGTCAATATGGCTTCAAGAAAGGTTACTCTGCTGCTGATCTGTTGCTAAACCTCTCCATTAAATGGCACCAGTCACTGGATGAATCCAAAGTCAGCTGTATGGTAGCACTAGACATTGCTGGCGCTTTCGACTGAGTGTGGCACCAGGGCCTCTTGGCAAAGCTGCAAGCACTGGGAATTGCAGGCTCTACGCTATGTATCCTCAGTGATTACCTTCATGGTAGACATCCTATTGGGGCAAGTCTTCCACAAGGAAGAGTGCTGGGACCATTGCTATGGAATGTTTACTTCAATGACCTTCTTCATCTCATCCCAGAATCCCATGCATATACAGACGACTGTACTCTGATATTCACTTATCCAAGAGAAGAAATGCCAGCTGCTCTAAGCTACATCAGTCACCAGCTAAGAGCTATATCAGCTTGGGGAAACAGATGGCAAGTAACATTTGCACCTTAGAAAACACAAATGGGAGAGTGTTGGTACCTGGGGAAGAAGTTGATATCCTTGGGTAAAATTTGACTCCAAACTGACCATGAAGAACCATGTTGTAAATCTTGCAAACAAGGCAGACAGGAAGCTTACAGCACTTCGCTGTATCTCGCATCTGCTTGGCAGTAGGGGTTGCAAGATTCTGTTTGAGGCACAAGTACGCTCACACCTTGAGTATGCTCCACTTTCTTGGTTTGCCTGCCCACCCTCTCATCTGCGACTGCTTGACAGAGTAGAGAACAGAGCAAGACGTCTCATCTCTCGCCTGGACCCATCCTGGATAGAACTGTCATTTCAGCAGAGCCTTCAACATAGGAGGGATGTGGGTGGCCTTACTGTTATGTACAAGGCCAATATTGTCAAAGTACCACACTTGGATCCACTTCGAGGACAACGTGAAACAAGCTTTTATGCCACAAGACGGGCAGCCAGCAGCAACTTCACTCTGGCTGTACTCTTCTCCAGAACATCACTCCATCTGAGATCATATATACCCAGGATGACTCGAGTATGGAACACATTCGTACAGCATAATGATGTCAACGAGATAAAGTCAGTTGATCAGATGAAAATGCTGACCCACAGATGGCTCCAACTTCATCCTGTTCCCTACTTGTATGTCTCATAACAATAAAAATGCTTTCAAATGAGCTGATGTAGGTAACAGCTCTTAGCTTGCCAGTAAAGTTAGGAATCCTTAACCTGTAAATAGCTGTCAATAAAGCTAGGGATCCTTAACCTAACCTCGTCAAACCCTGTGTAAGAAAACAAGAGAGAAAGAAAGAGAGAAAGAGAGAGAGAGAGAGAGAGAGAGAGAGAGAGAGAGAGAGAGAGAGAGAGAGAGAGAGAGAGAGAAGAGAGAGAGAGAGAGAGAGATAGAGAGAGAGAGAGAGAGAGAAAGAGAGAGAGAATGTGGCAGATGATTCAGGTTTAACAGACCGGGATAATTGAGTGTATATAACAAGCATATCGGACGTCAAGGTGCGTAGTTTATGTGAGAAATCTATCAATTTCTCCCTGGGTTATAGTCTCTCTCTATCTATTTCTCTCTCTTTACACAGGGTTTTACAAGGTTAGATTGCTTTGTTTACACGCTAATAGCTGTTACCTACATCATTTAAAAGTGTTTTTTATTATTGTGATACAAACAGATAGGGTATAGGATGAAGTTGGAGCCATCAGTGGGCCTATCTGATATATTAAGCAAATTTCTATAATTTGCTTGTGACAGTTAAGTGAAGTGTAGATATAAATCCAAATATACACCTGTTAACCCTTTTAGGCCCTAGTTCCTAGGCCTATTGTGTATCCATATGTTCTTGCACTACCCTCCACATGATGGATATGGGGTGCACAATAAACTAGCCACTTCGGTGGCTGAGAGACGACACAATAAGTGTCAGGGGCCCAAGACTGTTCAACTGCCTCCCAGCATACATAAGGGGGGATTACCAATAGACCCCTGGCTGTCTGGCACCTAAAGTCAGTATCTGACCAGCCGGGCTTTGGTTCGTACGTCAGTTTACGTGCGGTCAGCAGTAAAAGCCTGGTTGATCAGACACTGATCCACCACGAGGCCTGGTCTCAGACCTCGCCGCGGGGGTGTTTACCCCCGGAACCCTCTCCAGGTATTCTCCAGGTAATCAGTGGGCCAACAATTTCTCTCTCTCCCTCCCCCCATCTACGGTAGTTAACCTCGTTACCTTCTGACTGGTTGTTCAGGTAACTAGGGTCATAACAGTACCACACACACTGTAATTAGATCCTCACCTCACCATTCATGGTCACGACCCTGCAAGACAATTTCCACTGTTTATTGAGTTTTCTCGTTTTTTTTTTCTTTGTCCGCCCTTGCTAGTGTTCTACTTACCTTATTAGTGTGGGATTATGTTGTCGTCCCGTAGCTGGGTTGGTGGCGCACTCGACTCACACACTGAGGTTTGTGGTTCGATCCCGGGTACGGGGGAGAAGTATTGGGACGTATTTCCTTAAGACACTTGCTGTCTCTGTTCACCTAGCAGTAAGTAGGTACCTGGGTGTTAGTAACCTTACACCTGCTGTCACTGTCTCACCTAGCAGTAAGTAGGTACCTGAGTGTTAGTCACCTTACACCTGCTGTCACTGCTCACCTAGCAGTAAGTAGGTACCTGGGTGTTAGTCACCTTACACCTGCTGCCACTGTTCACCTAGCAGTAAGTAGGTTCCTGAGTATTAATCACCTTACACCTGCTGCCCATTTCTCCTAGCAGTAAAATAGGTACCCGAGTGTTAATCACCTTACACCTGCTGTCACTGTTCACCTAGCAGTAAGTAGGTACCTGGGTGTTAGTCACCTTACACCTGCTGTCACTTCACCTAGCAGTAAGTAGGTACCTGGATGTTAGTCACCTTACACCTGCTGTCACTGTTCACCTAGCAGTAAGTAGGTACCTTGCTGTTAGTCACCTTACACCTGCTGTCACTGTTCACCTAGCAGTAAGTAGGTTCCTGAGTGTTAATCACCTTACACCTGCTGCCCATTTCACCTAGCAGTAAAATAGGTACCCGGGTGTTAATCACCTTACACCTGCTGCCCATGTTCACCTAGCAGTTAAATAGGTACCTGGGTGTTAGTGGACTGGTGTGGGTGGCATCCTGGGGACAAAACTGACCTAAGTTGCAGGAAATGCTCAGCATAACAAGGAGCTTTCTATATAGCAGTATGTCATTGGTGTCGAGCTATGGTCTGTGTAAGTTGTATCATGCACTGGTAGAAATAAAGATTATTATTATTATTATTCCCCTCAAGGAAGGTTCCTTGATACTGGTGAGGGGCTCTTGATCTAGTGAATTGGATCTGTGCTCCAGTTCCCCAAATTAAGCCTGAATACCTTCCACATCCCGCCCCCCACAGGCGCTGTATAATCCTATGGGTTTAGCGTTTACCCCTTGATTATAATAATAATAATAATAATTATTATTATTATTATTATTATTATTTAATTAATTAATTCGGTGGTTTAGCTCACTAAATGTTTGGTTTTTATTTCGGTACAATAGTCAAAGTTTAGACTATTTTCGAGTGTTATTATTTACTTGTTATAGATATAAGGGTCTCAAGCTGTACCTTGGTATTAAGGGTCTCCAACTGTGAGCCGTAACTTTGTTTATCTATGTCCCTTCTCTCTCTCTCTCTCTCTCTGAGTATACAAGAATAAAACATGTTATCAAATTAACAGACATTTATTTACAAGGTTCTAACATTATTTAGATTTTAGGATAACAGTAACAACTACACACCTACATAAAATACATAACTTGGACTACAAAACTGTAGTTACGAGGGTTGATACTGTAGTTTGTCTGAGGGCAGCACCAGCCATGCCCACCTCAGCTATGTAGTTTACTGTCTGAGGCAAGCACTCAGTCATGCCACAGCCACGTAGTTTACTGTCTGAGGGCAGCACCAGTCATGCCCACAGCCACGTAGTTTACTGTCTGAGGGCAGCACCAGTCATGCCCACAGCCACGTAGTTTACTGTCTGAGAGCAGCACCAGTCATGCCCACAGAACGTAGTTTACTGTCTGAGGGCAGCATCAGTCATGCCCACAGGCACGTAGTTTACTGTCTGAGGGCAGCACCAGTCATGCCCACAGTCACGTAGTTTACTGTCTGAGGGCAGCACCAGTCATGCCCACAGCCACGTAGTTTACTGTCTGAGGGCACACCAGTCATGCCCACAGCCACGTAGTTTACTGTCTGAGGGCAGCACCAGTCATGCCCACAGCCACGTAGTTTACTGTCTGAGGGCAGCACCAGTCATGCCCACAGCCACGTAGTTTACTGTCTGAGGGCAGCACCAGTCATAGCCCACAGCCACGTAGTTTACTGTCTGAGGGCAGCACCAGTCCATGCCCACAGCCACGTAGTTTACGGTCTGAGGGCAGCACCAGTCATGCCCACAGCCACGTAGTTTACTGTCTGAGGGCAGCACCAGTCATGCCCACAGCCACGTAGTTCACTGTCTGAGGGCAGCACCAGTCATGCCCACAGCCACGTAGTTTACTGTCTGAGGGCAGCACCAGTCATGCCCACAGCCACGTAGTTTACTGTCTGAGGGCAGCACCAGTCATGCCCACAGCCACGTAGTTTACTGTCTGAGGGCAGCACCAGCATGCCCACAGCCACGTTAGTTTACTGTCTGAGGGCAGCACCAGTCATGCCCACAGCCACGTAGTTTACTGTCTGAGGGCAGCACCAGTCATGCCCACAGCCACGTAGTTTACTGTCTGAGGGCAGCACCAGCCATGCCCACAGCCACGTAGTTTACTGTCTGAGGGCAGCACAGTCATGCCCACAGCCACGTAGTTACTGCTGAGGGCAGCACCAGTCATGCCCACAGGCCACGTAGTTTACTGTCTGAGGGCACCACCAGCCATGCCCACAGCCACGTAGTTTACTGTCTGAGGGCAGCATCAGTCATGCCCACAGCCACGTAGTTTACTGTCTGAGGGCAACGCCAGTCATGCCCACAGCCACGTAGTTTACTGTCTGAGGGCAGCACCAGCCATGCCCACCTCAGTTAAGCCATGATAGAAGAACGAAGACACAGCTCTGAACATGTCTAGAAGGCTGTAAGGACAGGCAGGATACAGTCTCTCACAGTCTCCCTTCCTCCGCCCTGAGTCCTCGGCTGCTATGTAGTCCTCCAGCTCCTGGGACCTGCTGCCGTACCCAGCGCTGAAGATCAAGTTTGAAGGTTACAACATAATTACAGATATTGATGTGGATAATAATAAATTCTGTTATTACTACTATTTACTAATAATAATAATAATAATAATAATAATAATAATAATAATAATAATAATAATAATAATGAGAGAGAGAGAGAGAGAGAGAGAACAAATGCTGTACCTGAAGAAGAGATTGATGACCTCGCCAGTGATGCCCAGGTCACTGATGGGGTCATCAGCGACCTCACACACCGCCCGCAGCACACAACCACGCCCATCCACGCCCACGCTGCAAAACCCATATATATATATATATATATATATATATATATATATCGCTTGCCACGCCCATAAGGGTTTAGCGTTAGTTTGCACTAAGATGTGCTTCATGACAGCCTCACTATGGTGCATAAAAATATACATAACTGCAAGAATTTTATTATAGGCAACTGGCCCAGTGGTTAGAGCACTGGCCTGTTAATTTTAGCACTCAATCGCCATGGGTTCAAGCCCACTCGTTCCCTGGTCTGATAAGCTCAGTTTAAGGTGAAATTTTGTGGTACGTGTGCGTGACGTTCAGAGGAAGTAATCACGGCCAGTCAGTAATACATTCTTACTTATCCATTAACTGCTGCAGGAAATTGTATCCAGTGATCCTGTTCTCATCGAGGGCCCTGCCCGTCCTGCCGGATGGCTCGTAGGACATGTAGGAGGAGGAGGTGGTGCTGGAGGTACGTGGGGTGGTGCTGGAGGTACGTGGGGTGGTGCTGGAGGTACGTGGGGTGGTGCTGGAGTTGGAGGCTGGACGTCGTGTCGACTGATCTCGTCTCTTGAACATAAGAGTAGCGTTGGGTAGCTTCAGGTCGATGGGGAAGGCATACAACATACTCCCTACTGTGTGGATGAAAAGGGTAAGGGGTAAGTAGGTACGTAGGTAAGTAGGTTTATTCAGGTATAAGTACACATAAGTACAGTTATATAAATTATCGGTGTGATAACTATAGAGAAGACAAATCCAAATGAGTTGCGCATATGTGTATTATTTTCTTATTTAAAGCCATTGGAACAAATGTTATCCTGTACTTGCAAAGGTTACACTGTTCCACTTTACGAATAAATCCAGCTTATGAAAAAAATATTTAAAAAATGGTACAAGAACATTACTGTAAATAGATTTGATTCTGGTGAAAGAATTTGCAAAAAGGCACAAATTCTTGGCGTTTCCTCTCTGTGTGGAGGTTCATCAAGTCATGTTTCACTGTGTGGAGATGTATCGTCATGTTTCACTGTGTGGAGATGTATCGTCATGTTTCCTTGTCTCAAGTTTTATCAAGTCATGCTTCCATCTCTGTGGAACTTTATCGCGTCATACTTCCGTCTGTGTGTAGCATTATCGAGTCGTGCTACAGCTCGACACACCGAATCGTCGTCGTCTCTCGGACGCACTCGTGGACAACACTTGTCATGCTCCACAGTTCGTTTAACATCTTCATTATGCACTCCATACCCATCCTGTGGGTGGTAGTCAAAAAGATTACAGATTGTACTGTAGTGGATCCGTCGGTCTTGTACCGGCCCGGGTCTTTTCCATATTACAGAGGTACATAATGGGACTAAGGACTGGGTCCCAAAGTTCTGACAGATAAACAATTTACAAAGGTAATAAACTCTAGGACCTACACACAATGAAATATTCGTTTTCCCTGCGAAACCTGGTTTTGTAATATACCTTTCCTCTCACTGATTGGTCAGTTAATGGCGTCTAAAGCCCTTCGACTACACGAGGGTCATTAAGAGTGCATACAAGACAACTTTAATCCCTAAAACTGGGATTTAAGTCAACTCAACATATATAAGATAAGATAAGATTTCGTTCGGATTTTTAACCCCGGAGGGTTAGCCACCCAGGATAACCCAAGAAAGTGAGTGCGTCATCGAGGACTGTCTAACTTATTTCCATTGGGGTCCTTAATCTTGTCCCCCAGGATGCGACCCACACCAGTCGACTAACACCCAGGTACCTATTTGCTGCTAGGTGAACAGGACAACAGGTGTAAGGAAACGTGTCGAAATGTTTCCACCCGCCGGGAATCAAACCCGGGCCCTCCGTGTGTGAAGCGGGAGCTTTAGCCACCAGGCCACCGGGCCTCATGTAGTTAATGGCGTTTAAAGCCCATCAACTACACGAGGGTCATTAAGAGTGCATACAAGACAACTTTAATCCCTAAAACTGGGATTTAAGTCAACTCAACATATATACAGTTAGGGGGCATAGACCTCATGTATATCCCAGCATTTGTTCTTCCTGTAGATTATTTAGACCGTGATAGCACTTACTGATCAGTCCGTCAAACTGGCTGTAGAAGGGGATGAGAAGTCTGGGAGTGACCGCCAAGATTGATCCCGTTGGAAAGCTTAGGAAGCGACGCACCCGGCTGTGTGGTACCTGTAATTAAGGAAGGGACGCATGCGACTCTGAGGTACCTGTAATTAAGGAAGGGACGCATGCCGTTCTGAGGTACTTAGAACGCATCTCAGAGAGTCGTATCCAGATCCGGATTAATTTTAAGGGCTTGTATAGCTTTTGACATTAGCGTGTCCAAGCGCCTCGGGGCTCACAAAAACCACCTGCATACTAAACCCAATGTTCTGGCACACACATACACCACCTGCAGGCTAAACCCAGTGTTCTGGCACACACATACACCACCTGCAGACTACACCCAGTGTTCTGACACACACATACACCACATGCAGACTAAACCCAGTGTTCTGGCACACACATACACCACCTGTAGGCTAAACCCAGTGTTCTGGGCACATACATACACCACCTGCAGACTACACCCAGTGTTCTGGCACACACACCACCTGTAGGCTAAACCCAGTGTTATGGCACACACATACACCACCTGCAGACTACACCCAGTGTTCTGGCACACACATACACCACCTGCAGACTACACCCAGTGTTCTGGCACACACATACACCACCTGTAGGCTAAACCCAGTGTTCCGGCACACACATACACCACCTGCAGACTACACCCAGTGTTCTGGCACACACATACACCACCTGTAGGCTAAACCCAGTGTTCTGGCACACACATACACCACCTGCAGACTACACCCAGTGTTCTGGCACACACATACACCACCTGTAGGCTAAAACCCCGTGTTCTGGCACACACCCTACACACCTGCAGGCTACACCCAGTGTTCTGGCACACACACCACCTGTAGGCTAAACCCAGTGTTCTGGCACACACATACACCACCTGCAGACTACACCCAGTGTTCTGGCACACACATACACCACCTGTAGGCTAAACCCAGTGTTCTGGCACACACATACACCACCTGCAGACTACACCCAGTGTTCTGGCACACACACCACCTGTAGGCTAAACCCAGTGTTCTGGCACACACATACACCACCTGCAGACTACACCCAGTGTTCTGGGACACACACCACCTGTAGGCTAAACCCAGTGTTCTGGCACACACATACACCACCTGCACACTACACCCAGTGTTCTGGCACACACACCACCTGTAGGCTAAACCCAGTGTTCGGGCACACACATACACCACCTGCAGACTACGCCCAGTGTTCTGGCACACACACCACCTGCAGGCTAAACCCAGTGTTCTGGCACACACATACACCACCTGTAGGCTAAACCCAGTGTTCTGGCACACACATACACCACCTGTAGGCTAAACCCAGTGTTTTGGCACACACATACACCACCTGCAGACTAAACCCCGTGTTCTGGGGAACCACACACCACCTGTAGGCTAAACCCAGTGGTTCTGGCACACACATACACCCCCTGCAGCTAAACCCAGTGTTCTGGCACCACACATACACACCTGCAGACTACGCCCAGTGTTTTGGCACACACATACACCACCCGCAGATAAACCAGTGTTCTGGCACACACACCACCCGCCAGACTAAACCCCGTGTTCTGGCACACACATACACAAACCCGCAGACTAAAAACCCCGTGTTCTGGCACACACATACACCACCTGCAGACTAAACCCCGTGTTCTGGCACACAATTTCACCACCTGCAGACTAAACCCAGTGTTCTGGCACACACATAAACCACCTGCAGACTAAACCCAGTGTTCTGGCACACACATACACAACATGCAGACTAAACCCAGTGTTCTGACACACACATACACCACCTGCAGACTAAACCCAGTGTTCTGGCACACACATACACCACCCGCAGACTTTAAAACCCCGTGTTCTGGCACACACATACACCACCTGCAGACTAAACCCAGTGTTCTGGCACACACATACACCACCTGCAGACTACGCCCAGTGTTCTGGCACACACACCACCTGCAGGCTAAACCCAGTGTTCTGGCACACACATACACCACCTGTAGGCTAAACCCAGTGTTCTGGCACACACATACACCACCTGTAGGCTAAACCCAGTGTTTTGGCACACACATACACCACCTGCAGACTAAACCCAGTGTTCTGGCACACACACACACCACCTGTAGGCTAAACCCAGTGTTCTGGCACACACATACACCACCTGCAGACTAAACCCAGTGTTCTGGCACACACATACACCACCTGCAGACTACGCCCAGTGTTCTGGCACACACATACACCACCTGCAGACTAAACCCAGTGTTCTGGCACACACACCACCTGCAGACTAAACCCAGTGTTCTGGCACACACATACACAACCTGCAGACTAAACCCAGTGTTCTGGCACACACATACACCACCTGCAGACTAAACCCAGTGTTCTGGCACACACATACACCACCTGCAGACTAAACCCAGTGTTCTGGCACACACATACACCACCTGCAGACTAAACCCAGTGTTCTGGCACACACATACACACCTGCAGACTAAACCCAGTGTTCTGGCACACACATACACCACCTGCAGACTAAACCCAGTGTTCTGGCACACACATACACCACCTGCAGACTAAACCCAGTGTTCTTGCACACACATACACCACCTGTAGGCTAAACCCAGTGTTCTGGCACACACATACACAACGTGCAGACTAAACCCAGTGTTTTGGCACACACATACAACACCTGCAGACTAAACCCAGTGTTCTGGCACACACATACACCACCTGCCAGACTAAACCCCGTGTTTGGCACACACTACACAACTGCGACTAAACCCGTGTTCTGGCACACACATCACCACCTGCAGACTAAACCCAGTGTTCTGGCACACACATACAAAACCTGCAGACTAAACCCAGTGTTCTGGCACACACATACACCACCTGCAGGACTAAAACCAGTGTTTTTGGCACACATACACCACCTGCAGACTAAACCCAGTGTTCTGGCACACACATACACAACCTGCAGACTAAACCCAGTGTTCTGGCACACACATACACCACCTGCAGACTAAACCCAGTGTTCTGGCACACACATACACAACCTGCAGACTAAAACCCAGTGTTCTGGCCCCACACATACACCACGGGAGACTAAACCCCGTGTTCTGGCACACACATACACAACCTGCAGACTAACCCGTGTTCTGGCACACACATACACCACTGCAGGGCTAACCCAGTGTTCTGGCACACACATACACCACCTGCAGACTAAACCCAGTGTTCTGGCACACACATACACAACCTGCAGACTAAACCCAGTGTTCTGGCACACACATACACCACCTGCAGACTAAACCCAGTGTTCTGGCACACACATACACCACCTGCAGACTAAACCCAGTGTTCTGGCACACACATACACCACCTGCAGACTAAAAACCCCGTGTTCTGGCACCACATACACAACCTGCAGACTAAACCCAGTGTTCTGGCACACACATACACCACCTGCAGACTAAACCCAGTGTTCTGGCACACACATACACCACCTGCAGACTAAACCCAGTGTTCTGGCACACACACACCACCTGCAGAACTAAAACCCAGTGTTCTGGCACACAATACACCACCTGCAGACTAAACCCCGTGTTCTGGCCCCCATACACCACCCGCAGGGCTAAACCCCGTGTTCTGGCACAACATACACCACCTGCAGACTAAACCCAGTGTTCTGGCACACACAAAACCACCGCAGACTAAACCAGTGTTCTGGCACACACATACACCACCTGCAGACTAAACCCAGTGTTCTGACACACACATACACCACATGCAGACTAAACCCAGTGTTCTGGCACACACATACACCACCTGTAGGCTAAACCCAGTGTTCTGGGCACATACATACACCACCTGCAGACTACACCCAGTGTTCTGGCACACACACCACCTGTAGGCTAAACCCAGTGTTATGGCACACACATACACCACCTGCAGACTACACCCAGTGTTCTGGCACAACCCTACACCACCTGCAGATTCACCCAGTTTTCTGGCACACACATTACAACCCCCTGTAGGCTAAAACCCAGTGTTCCGGCACACACATACACCACCTGCAGACTACACCCAGTGTTCTGGCACACACATACACCACCTGTAGGCTAAACCCAGTGTTCTGGCACACACATACACCACCTGCAGACTACACCCAGTGTTCTGGCACACACATACACCACCTGTAGGCTAAACCCAGTGTTCTGGCACACACATACAACCCGCAGACTACACCCAGTGTTTGGCACACACACACCACCTGTAGGCTAAACCCAGTGTTCTGGCACACACATACACCACCTGCAGACTACACCCAGTGTTCTGGCACACACATATACCACCTGTAGGCTAAACCCAGTGTTCTGGCACACACATACACACTGCAGACTACACCCGTGTTCTGGCACACACACCACCCGTAGGCTAAACCAGTGTTTTGGCACACACATACACCACCTGCAGACTACACCCAGTTTTTCTGGGGCACACACACCCGTAGGCTAAACCAGTGTTTGGCACACACATACCACCTGCACACTACACCCGTGTTCTGGCACACACACCACCTGTAGGCTAAACCCAGTGTTCGGGCACACACATACACCACCTGCAGACTACGCCCAGTGTTCTGGCACACAACCCCACCTGGGAGGCTTTAAACCCAGTGTTCTGGCACACACATACCCACCTGTAGGCTAAACCCAGTGTTCTGGCACACCAAAACACCACCTGTAGGCTAAACAGTGTTTTGGCACACCAAACACCACCTGCAGACTAACCCGTGTTCTGGCACACCAACACCACCCGTAGGCTAAAAACCCCGTGTTCTGGCACACACATACACCACCTGCAGACTAAACCCCGTGTTCTGGCACACACATACACCACCCGCAGACTACGCCCAGTGTTCTGGCACACACATACACCACCTGCAGACTAAACCCAGTGTTCTGGCACACACACCACCTGCAGACTAAACCCAGTGTTTGGCACACACATACCCCAACCTGCAGACTAAACCCAGTGTTCTGGCACACATAAAACCCCCTGCAGACTAAACCCCGTGTTCTGGCACCCCACAACACCACCTGCAGGGCTAAACCAGTGTTCTGGCAACCAATAAACACTGCAGACTAAACCCCGTGTTCTGGCCCAACATACACAACATGCAGACTAAACCCCGTGTTCTGACACCAAAAATACACCCCCTGCAGGGCTAAACCCCGTGTTCTGGCACACACCCTACACCACCTGCAGACTAAACCCAGGTTCTGGGCACACACATACACCACCTGCAGACTAAACCCCGTGTTTGGCACACACATTTCACACCTGCAGACTACGCCCAAATGTTCTGGCACACACACCACCTGCAGGCTAAACCCAGTGTTCTGGCACACACATACACCACCTGTAGGCTAAACCCAGTGTTCTGGCACACACATACACCACCTGTAGGCTAAACCCAGTGTTTTGGCACACACATACACCACCTGCAGACTAAACCCAGTGTTCTGGCACACACACACACCACCTGTAGGCTAAACCCAGTGTTCTGGCACACACATACACCACCTGCAGACTAAACCCAGTGTTCTGGCACACACATACACCACCCGCAGACTACGCCCAGTGTTTTTGGCACACACATACACCACCTGCAGACTAAACCCAGTGTTCTGGCACACACACCACCTGCAGACTAAACCCAGTGTTCTGGCACACACATACACAACCTGCAGACTAAACCCAGTGTTCTGGCACACACATACACCACCTGCAGACTAAACCCAGTGTTCGGCACACACTACACCACCCGCAGACTAAACCCAGTGTTCTGGCACACCCCATACACCACCTGCAGACCCAAAACCCCGTGTTCTGGCACACACATACACCACCTGCAGACTAAACCCAGTGTTCTGGCACACACTAACCACTGAGATAAACCAGTGTTTGCACACAATACCCCCTGCAGACCTTAACCCAGTTTTTTTTGCACACACATTTTCACCACCTGTAGGCTATCCCAGTGTTCTGGGACACACATACACACGTGCAGACTTAAACCAGTGTTTTGGCACACACATTTCAACACCCGCAGACTAAACCCAGTGTTCTGGCACACACATACACCCCTGCAGACTAAACCCAGTGTTCTGGCACACACATACACAACCTGCAGACTAAACCCAGTGTTCTGGCACACACATACACCACCTGCAGACTAAACCCAGTGTTCTGGCACACACATACACAACCTGCAGACTAAACCCAGTGTTCTGGCACACACATACACCACCTGCAGACTAAACCCAGTGTTCTGGCACACACATACACCACCTGCAGACTAAACCCAGTGTTCTGGCACACACATACACAACCTGCAGACTAAACCCAGGGGTTCTGGCAAAACACATACACCACCTGCAGACTAAACCGGGGTTCTGGCCAAAACATACACAAACCCGCAGGACTAAAACCCAGTGTTCTGGCACACACATACACCACCTGCAGACTAAACCCAGTGTTCTGGCACACACTTACACAACCTGCAGACTAAACCCCGTGGGTTTTGGCACACACTACACCCAAACCCGCAGACTAAACCCCGTGTTCTGGCCCCACACATACACACCTGCAGACTAAACCCTGTGTTCTGGCACACACCCTACACAACCTGCAGACTAAACCCCGTGTTCTGGCACAAAACATACACCACCTGCAGACTAAACCAGTGTTCTGGCACACACATTTCACCACCCGCAGACTAAACCCAGTGTTCTGGCTCACACATTTCACCACCTGCAGACAAACCCAGTGTTCTGGCCACACTACACAACCTGCAGACTAAACCCAGTGTTCTGGCACACACATACACCACTGCAGACTAACCCAGTGTTCTGGCACACACATACACCCCCTGCAGACTAAACCCGTGTTCTGGCACACACATACACCAACCCGCAGACTAAACCCAGTGTTTGGCACACACATACACCACCCGCAGACTAAACCCCGTGTTCTGGCACACACATACACCACCTGCGATTTAAAAAAGTGTTCTGGCACACACATACACCACCTGCGACTAAACCCCGTGTTCTGGCACACACATACACCACCTGCAGACTAAACCAGTGTTCTGGCACACAATACACCACCTGCAAGACTAAACCAGTGTTTGGCACACACGCTGAAGTCTCCTAAGGTTGTATCGTAAACCTAGACGGAGGTGTTTTAATACAGAGGGAAATTAATAATTTAAAAGGGTTTCCCCTTACAAAATTAACTGTTGTCATTTTTGTTTTTCTCAATTTTTAAGCATATCAGTTGCACAAAATACAGTTACATGATTTCATACAAAGCCAAATGTGTAGAGAACCTGGGATAACCCAAAAGCGTCAGACAGTGACTTATTTCCATTGGAGTTGGTAGAAACCACAGCTGCAGAGAGATTAACCTATTCTGTCTCCCTATTTTCAATACTTCCTCTAAACAGTTTCAGATCTCAATGTAATATGTTTGGGTTTGAAGCCAGACATGCAAATTATTGAACAGTTAACAGTTACGGAATCGCCTATAATCATGCTGCTGAAAGCCTACGTGAAAGAATATAATTTTGGTCTCTCAAATGGAAGTTCAAGAAAATATTACGAGCCTCGGAACTAGCACAGGAACTTGAAGAAACAAGAGAACAGACAGGAACTAGGTGATCCATGGCCCATCGTAATGAAATAGGTAAAATATGTCTGTAGTAAAAGAAACAACGTCAGTAGATTAAAACCTGTCACTATTAGACTTCAGGTCAGGCTGTATCTCTGGCAGGTCAGATTAACTTGCAAATTCTTAAGGCATGAAATGCGAGTCAGTGTGTTGTTACACTATTCTATATGATAGTTACACAGTGGGAACACCAGCAATGTGTTGCTACACTGTTCTATATGATAGTTACACAGTGGAAACACCAGCAGTGTGTTGCTACACTGTTCTATATGATAGTTAAAACATTGGGAACCCCAAAGCAGTGTGTTTGTTACACTATTCTATATGATAGTTACACAGTGGGAACACCAGCAGTGTGTTGCTACACTGTTCTATATGATAGTTACACAGTGGGAACACCAGCAGTGTGTTGCTACACTGTTCTATATGATAGTTACACAGTGGGAACACCAGCACTGTTGCTACACTGTTCTATATGATAGTTACACAGTGGGAACACCAGCAGTGTGTTGCTACTTTGTTCTATATGATAGTTACACAGTGGAACACCAGCATGTGTTGCTACACTGTTCTATATGATATTACACAGTGGGAACACCAGCAGTGTGTTGCTACATTGTTCTTATATAAATAGTTACAACAGTGGGAACACCAGCAGTGTGTTGCTACACTGTTCTATATGATAGTTACACAGTGGGAACACCAGCAGTGTGCTGCTACACTATTATATATAATAGTTACACAGGGGGAACACCAGCAGTGTGCTGCTACCAATTCTATATGATAGTTACACAGTGGGAACACCAGCAGTGTGCTGCTACATTTTTCATATGATAGTTACACAGTGGGAACACCAGCAGTGTGCTGCTACACTATTAAAATATGATAGTTACACAGGGGGAACACCAGTAGTGTGCTGCTACACTATTATATATGATAGTTACACAGTGGGAACCCCAAAGTAGTGTGCTGCTACACTATTATATATGATAGTTACACAGTGGGAACACCAGTAGTGTGCTGCTACACTATTATATATGATAGTTACACAGTGGGAACACCAGTAGTGTGCTGCTACACTATTATATAGATAGTTACACAGTGGGAACACCAGTAGTGTGCTGCTACACTTATATAAATGATAGTTCCCACAGTGGGAACACCAGTGTGTGCTGCTACACTATTATATATGATAGTTACACAGTGGGAAACCAGTAGTGTGCTGCTACACTATTATATATAAATAGTTACACAGTGGGAAAAACCAGTAGTGTGCTGCTACACTATTATATATGATAGTTACACAGTGGGAACACCAGTAGTGTGCTGCTACACTATTATATATGATAGTTACACAGTGGGAACACCAGTAGTGTGCTGCTACACTATTATATATGATAGTTACACAGTGGGAACACCAGCAGTGTGCTGCTACACTATTATATATGATAGTTACACAGTGGGAACACCAGTAGTGTGCTGCTACACTTTTATATATGATAGTTACACAGTGGAACACCAGAAAGTGTGCTGCTACACTATTATATATGATAGTTACACAGTGGGAACACCAGTAGTGTGCTGCTACACTTTTATATATGATAGTTACACAGTGGGAACACCAGCAGTGTGTTGCTACACTATTCTATATGATAGTTACACAGTGGGAACACCAGCAGTGTGTTGCTACACTGTTCTATATGATAGTTACACAGTGGGAACACCAGCAGTGTGTTGCTACACTGTTCTATATGATAGTTACACAGTGGGAACACCAGCAGTGTGTTGCTACACTGTTCTATATGATAGTTACACAGTGGGAACACCAGCAGTGTGTTGCTACACTGTTCTATATGAAAAGTTACACAGTGGGAACACCAGCAGTGTGTTGCTACACTGTTCTATATGATATTTTACACAGGGGGAAACACCAGCAGTGTGTTGCACATTTGTACTATATGATAGTTACACAGTGGGAAAAAACCAGCAGTGTGTTGCTACATTTTTTCTATTTTGATAGTTTACACAGTGGGAACACCAGCAGTGTTTGCTACACTGTTTCTATATGATAGTTACACAGTGGGAACACCAGCAGTGTGCTGCTACATTTATTATATTGATGTTACACAGTGGGAACACCAGCAGTGTGCTGCTACACTATTCTATATGATAGTTACACAGTGGGAACACCAGCAGTGTGCTGCTACATTGTTCTATATGATAGTTACACAGTGGGAACACCAGCAGTGTGCTGCTACACTATTATATATGATAGTTACACAGTGGGAACACCAGTAGTGTGGCACACTATTATATATGATAGTTACACAGGGGGAAAACACCAGTAGTGTGCTGCTACACTATTATATGATAGTTACACAGGGGGAAAACACCATTAGTGTGCGGGCTTACACTATTATATATGATAGTTACACAGTGGGAACACCAGAAAGGGGTGCTGCTACACTATTATATATGATAGTTACACAGTGGGAACACCAGTAGTGTGCTGCTACACTATTATATATGATAGTTACACAGTGGGAACACCAGTAGTGTGCTGCTACACTATTATATATGATAGTTACACAGGGGAACACCGTAGTGTGCTGCTACACTTTATATATGATAGTTACACAGTGGGACACCATTAGTGTGCTGCTACACTATTATATATATAGTTACACAGTGGAACACCAGTAGTGTGCTGCTACACTATTAATATGATAGTTACACAGTGGGAACACCAGTATGTGCTGCTACACTATTATATATGATAGTTACACAGTGGGAACACCAGCAGTGTGCTGCTACACTATTATATAGATAGTTACACAGGGGGAAAACACCAGTAGTGTGCTGCTACACTTTTATATATGATAGTTCACAGTGGGAACCCCAGCATTTTGCTGCTACACTATTATATATGATAGTTACACAGTGGGAACACCAGTAGTGTCTGCTACACTTTTATATATGATATTACACAGTGGGAACACCAGCAGTGTGTTGCTACACTATCTATATGATAGTTACACAGTGGGAACACCAGCAGTGTGTTGCTACACTGTTCTATATGATAGTTACACAGTGGGAACACCACAGTGTGTTGCTACACTTTCTATATGATAGTTACACATTTGGGAACACCAGCAGTGTGTTGCTACACTGTTCTATATGATAGTTACACATGGGAACACCAGCAGTGTGTTGCTGCATGTTCTATTGATAGTTACACAGTGGGAACACCGCAGTGTGTTGGCTACACTGTTCTATATGATAGTTACACAGTGGGAACACCAGCAGTGTGTTGCTACACTGTTCTATATGATAGTTACACAGTGGTAACACCAGCAGTGTGTTGCTACACTGTTCTATATGATAGTTACACAGTGGGAACACCAGCAGTGTGTTGCTACACTGTTCTATATGATATTTACACAGTGGTAACACCAGCAGTGTGCTGCTAAAAACAGTTCTATATGATAGTTACACAGTGGGAAAACCCCAGCAGTGTGTTGCTAAAAATGTTTCTATAATAGTTACACAGTGGGAACACCAGCATGTGTTGCTACACTGTTCTATATGATATTACCCCGTGGGAACACCAGCAGTATGTTGCTGCACTGTTCTTTTATGTAGTTACACAGTGGGAACACCAGCAGTGTGTTGCTACACTGTTCTATATGATAGTTACACAGTGGGAACACCAGCAGTGTTTTTGCTACACTGTTCTATATGATAGTTACACAGTGGGAACCCCAGCATGTTGTTGCAAACCTGTTCTATATGATAGTTTACACAGTGGGGAACACCACAGTGTGTTGCTACACTGTTCTATATGATAGTTACACAGTGGGACACCAGCAGTTGCTGCTACACATTATATATGATGGGTTACACAGTGGGAACACCAGCTTGTGTTGCTACACTGTTCTATATGTAGTTACACAGTGGAACACTAGCAGGTGTTGCTACACTGTTCTATATGATAGTTACACCAAGTGGGAACCCACCATGAGTGGCTGCTACACTATTTTTATATGATAGTTAAAACAGTGGGAACACCAGCAGTGTGTTGCTACACTTTTTAAATATGATAGTTACACAGTGGGAACACCAGCAGTGTGTTGCTACACTGTTCTATATGATAGTTACACAGTGGGAACACCAGCAGTTGTGTGCTACACTTTTCAAAATGATAGTTACACAGGGGGAAAACCCCAGCAGTGTGTTGCTACACGTTCTATATGATAGTTACACAGTGGGAACACCAGCAGTGTGTTGCTACATTGTTCTATAGATAGTTACACAGTGGGAACACCAGCAGTGTGCGCTACACTATTATATATGATAGTTACACAGTGGGAACACCAGCAGTGTGTTGCTACATGTTCTATATGATAGTTACACAGTGGGAACCCCTACAGTGTGTTGCTACACTGTTCTATATGATATTTAAACACAGTGGGAACACCAGCAGTGTGCTGCTACACTATTATATATGATAGTTACACAGGGGGAACACCAGAGTGTGTTGCTAAACTGTTCTATATGATAGTTACACATGGGAACACTAGCATGTGTGCTACACTGTTCTATATGATAGTTACACAGTGGGAACACCAGCAGTGTGCTCCCTACCCCTATTATATATGATAGTTACACGGGTGGGAACACCAGCAGTGTGTTGCTACACTGTTCTATATGATAAGTTACACAGTGGGAACACCAGCAGTGTGTTGCTACACTGTTCTATATGATAGTTACAACAGTGGGAAAACCACAGTGGTTGCTACACTGTTCTATATGATAGTTACACAGTGGGAACACCAGCAGTGTGTTTGCTACACTGTTCTATATGATAGTTACACAGTGGGAACACCAGCAGTGTGTTGCTACATGTTCTATTTATGATTTACACAGTGGGAACACCAGCAGTGTGCGCTACACTATTATATATGATGTTACACAGTGGGAACACCAGCAGTGTGTTGCTACACTGTTCTTTTATGATAGTTACACAGTGGGAACACTAGCAGTGTGTTGCTACACTGTTCTTTTATGATGTTACACAGTGGGAACACCACAGTGTGCGCTACACTATTTATATATGATAGTTACACAGTGGGAAACACCAGCAGTGTGTTGCTACACTGTTCTATATGATAGTTACACAGTGGGAACACCAGCAGTGTGTTGCTACACTATTCTATATGATAGTTACACAGGGGAAACACCAGCAGTGTGTTGCAAACACTGTTCTATATGATAGTTTACACAGTGGGAACACTAGCAGTGTGTTGCTACACTATTCTATATGATAGTTACACAGTGGGAACACCAGCAGGTGTTGCTACACTGTTCTATATGATAGTTACACAGTGGGAACACCAGCATTTGTTTTTGCTACACTGTTCTATATGATAGTTTACACAGGGGGAACACAAAGCAGTGTGTTGCTACACTGTTCTAAAATGATAGTTACACAGTGGGAACCCCAGCAGTGTGTTGCTACACTGTTTCATATGATAGTTACACAGTGGGAACACCAGCAGTGTGTTGCTACACTGTTCTATATGATAGTTACACAGTGGGAACACCAGCAGTGTGTTGCTACACTTTTTCTATATGATAGTTACACAGTGGGAACACCAGCAGTGTGTTGCTTACACGGGTTCTATATGATATTTTCACAGTGGGAACACTAGCAGTGTGTTGCTACACTGTTCTAAAAGATAGTTACACAGTGGGAACACCAGCAGTGTGCTGCTACACTGTTCTATATGATAGTTACACAGTGGGAACACCAGCAGTGTGTTGCTACACTGTTCTATATGATAGTTACACAGTGGGAACACTAGCAGTGTGTTGCTACACTGTTCTATATGATAGTTACACAGTGGGAACACCAGCAGTGTGTTGCTACACTGTTCAATATGATGGGTTTCCCTGTCACATTCCAGGATAGGGTACAGGAGCTGTGAATCGACCCCTACAACCACATATAAGTGAATACAGTCATTAAATCTGTCAGCCTGGTCAATATGAAGAGTAACTGGGGAAGGAGGGGTGTTAACCAGGTTTGTTCCTAGGAAGAGGAGAAGAAGGTAGCTCCAGTTCCTTGGAAGTGAATCCCGTGGAGACATGGGGAGTAATTCTAGCCACGTACCTGGAGCGTGTTGGTAAGGGCGTCCCCAGGCAGCTTCAGCACGCCCACGTCACCCTTCCACGCCCTCCTGTCTCTCCTGTCACACATGTCCCCCCACGCCACGCCCACCACCACGCCCACCACCACGCCCACTACCACGCCCACATGCATCCTGAACACAAGGTAAAATAAGGTAAGACATGATAATATATTATGAAACAAGACAAATTTAAGCAAGAATAAGATAATAAAGCACTTTACTACAGCTCTATAAACCATGGTATATATGTGGTATATATGTGGTATATATGGTATATGTGGTATATGTGGTATATGTGGTATATGTGGTATATGTGGTATATGTGGTATATGTGGTATATATGTGGTATATGTGGTATATATGTGTTATAATGTGTATATGTGGTAAATATGTGGTTAATGTGGTATATATGTGGTAATAATTGGTATAGTGGTATATATGTGGTATATAAGTGGTAACATATGTGGTATATAGTGGTATATATGTGGTTATATGTGGTATACTATGTGGTATATGTGGTATATACCTGGAGTTTACCTGGAGAGAGTTTCGGGGGTCAACGCCCCCGCGGGGGCCCGGACTGTGAACCAGGCCTCCTGGTTGATCAGCGCCTGATCAAACCAGGCTGTTGCTGCTGGCAGCACGCAAAACCAACGTACGAGCCACAGCCCGGCTGATCAGGGAACTGACTTTAGTTGCTTGTTCCAGTGCCAGCTTGAAGACTGCCAGGGTTCTGTATGGGTAAACCCCCCTATGTGTGCTGGGAGTACAGTTGCACAGATCTCGGGACCCTGACACTTATGTATGGTCTCTTAACGTGCTTAGTGATGACGACCCCAGCATTTCATTGGGGGATGGTGCCTCTCTGCCAAGTCTTTTGCTTTCGGAAGGGAGTGATTTCGTGTGCAAGATCTGTACTAGTACCCTCTAGGATTTTCCAGGTGTATATAATCATGTAATCTCCCTCCTGCGTTCCAGGGGTATATGTGGTATATGTGGTAATGTGGTATATATGTGGTATATATTGTATATAAGAGGTATATATGTGGTATATGTGGATATGTGTATATATGTGTATATCTGTGGTAAAATATGTGGTATATATGTGGTATATAAGTGGTATATATGTGGTATTGGTGGTATATATGTGGTATATATTGGGTAAATATGTGGTATATATGTGGTAATAAGAATGTGGTAATATGTGTGTATATATGTGGTATATATGTGGTATACGATGTGGTATATATGTGGTTTATGTGGTAAATATGTGTAAATATTGGCGCGTATATGTGGTATATATGTGGTATATATGTGTTATAAATGTGGTATATATGTTGTAATAATTATGTGGTATATAGGTGGTATATGTGGTATATATTGTATATATGTGGTATATTATGTGGTATATGTGGTAAATGTGGGTACATTGGTATAATGTGGTATAAATATGTGGTATATATGTGGTATATGTGGTATATATGTGGTATATATGTGGTATAATGTGGTATATATGTGGTATATATGTGGTATATGTGGTATATATTGGTATATATGTGGTAATATGTGGTATATATGTGGATATATATGTGTAAAATATGTGGTATATATATTGTATATGTGGTAGATATGTGGTATATATGTGGTATATATGTGGTATAATGTGGATATAAGTGTATATATGTGGTATATGTGTATATATGTGGTAATGTGGTATATGAGGGTATATATGGTAATATATGGTATATATGGTATATATGGTATAAATATGTGGATAATGGTATATGTGGTATCTATGGTGGATATATGGTGGTATTATATGTGGTATATATGGGATATGTGGTATATATGTGGTATATATGTGGTATATGTGGTATATGTGGTATATATGTGGTATATATGTGGTATATGTGGTATATATGTGGTATATATGTGGTATATGTGGTATATATGTGGTATATATGTGGTATATATGTGGTATATATGGTATATGTGGTATAATGTGGGTATATTATGTGGTTAATATGTTTGATATATGTGGTATATTGGTATATGTGTCCTATATATGGATATATTGGAGTATCTAATGTGGTAATATGTGGTTATAATTGGTATATGTGGTATGTGTGGTATAATGTGTTATATGTTGGTATATTGTATATGTGGTAATATGGTATAGGGGTAATATTGTATACTTGGTATATATGGTAACAATGTGGTATATGTGAGTTATATGTGGTAATATGGTGGTTACATGTGGTACATGTGGGAATATGTGTGTATGTGTATATGTGAATATAAGGTATATGTGTATATGAGGTATATGTGGTATAATGTACATGTGGTATATGTGTAATATGTGAATGAGAGGATATAATATGCGTACATGTGGTATATGTGAATATGTGGTATATAGGTCTACATGTGGTACATGTGGGTACATGTGGTATATGTGGATATGTGGTTATATGTGGTATGAGGTAATAAGTGGTATATGTGGTATATATGGTATATGTGTATATGAGGTGACAGTGGAGATATGTTCTGGTATATGTGGCACAAAGTACCATAGGGTACCAAGAGGTACCACAAGAGTAAATAGAGGTACACAGATGACACCAGAGGAAAATAATTGGACACACTGTGTACTCCAGAGTGGAAACATTATTGAAAAAGATGGTCAATGAGGACACTCTGGACAAATAGGATCATTTAGAAACAAAGTACACACAGGTCAAAATAGGTCCAGTGGACACAGAGTACACAGATTACAAAGATTAACTAAGAGTACTCACATTACCCCAAGTACACTTGATGACACAATATCAAAACAGTACCATTATAACCCATAGTGTCCCTGATGACACAAGGACACTATTACACATATTACACATAGTACCACTTTGTTCACATAGTACACTTAGTACACCATTGGACACAGAGGACACATATTACACAGTATTTTATAAAAAAAAAAACACACTGTACTCCATCGACACATAGGTCCTAGAGGACTCACATTAACCACATAGTACACATATTCACAGATGACACCATTTTACAGCATTTTACACAACACGGTACATCAGATTACACAGATTACACATATACTACACATACACATAAGTACCAGAGTACAGCATCGATACACACATGTTACCACCCATATGACACATATTGACACTATTACACAGATTACACACATTGACCCAATTACTCATATTACACCATGATTACACACATGACCCATAGACCCTATATTACCCCATATTACACATATGACACATAGTTTACACATTTACATCACATATTACACATATTAACGATGACACACATTACTCATATTACACACATTACCCATATGATACACAGATTACACATATTACTCACAATTTTTTAAACATATGAACACACATATTGACTCATATTATCACACATTACCCATATTATCAACAGAGATTACACACAGGCACATATTTCACAATATACACGACGACTACACATATCAACACATATTACACATATTACACCACATTAACCCATATGACACATATTATCGAAAATTACTCATATGACATCATATTACACAGATACACACATATACACATATTACACATATTACACACATTACCCAATTACGACATATTAACACATATTACACAGAATTACACAGTAGACACACATTACACATATGACACAATATTGACACACAGTTACCCATATTACACAGATACACATATTACACATCAATTACTCATATTACACATATCATACACATAGGACACACTTACCCATATGACACCAGTATGGAACACATGAACACTATGTTACTCTATAATACACACCCTACCTCATAGACACATATGACACAAAGTACACTCATTACCCCATATTGCACACATAGACACATATTACCCATATGACACAATTACACATATTACCCACATACACAATATTACACATAGTACAACAGAGGACACACATGACCCAAATGACAAATAATTACCACGATTACCCACATATGGACAGCATATTACAAGATTACTCACATTACCAAGATTGACACAGTGCTACACCACATGACACAAAATACTATTAGTACACATCCTGACACACACTCGACCACAGAGTACACGTAATTATACACGACTATTAGTATCACCACACACTCTCACACCATATACCACAGCAATTACACACAGTTACAACAGATTACACTCATATCTTACACCCCATTGAGTTCTCTAACGACCCATAGTGCACACATATTACAAACAGTCTCACACGACTGTCTACACATATACACATAGAGACACACAGTACCACATATGACACATATGACAATTTACACCAGATTACTCTATTACACACAGTACACATATTACACATATTACACAGAGTACAGCACATGACACATATCTACACTTCATATTACATCGATTACACTAATTACACATATTCCACAACATCTACACTATAGACACCATATGACACATATTACCACTACATTACCACATTATTACACAGAGGACACATATTACACCATTTTACACCATATTACACATATACAACTTACTACACCATATTACACATAGTACCATATTACACAGAGATACCCATAGTACACATATAACACATATGACATATTACAGTATACACATCATTTTCCACTACATTAACACTACATTACACAGATGCGACACAGATAACACATTACACCTTATTACACATTATTCACACAGATACACATATTAACACATCATTACACATAGTACACATGATTACACATAGCTTACACATATGTTCAAAAAACACATATTACATTTATCACATTTAACACACATTACAGCATAGATTACCCATATACACATTATTTACACACATGTTACACAACAGTACACATATTACACCATCGATGACACAGAAGGACACACATTACCCATTCTAGTCTTACCCACTAATACACATATTACACATATTACTCACAGGACCCCAGATTGACACAAATTACCTCATAATTACACAGATTACCACAGACTCCAAGATTACACCATATTAGCACATAGTACACATATTACACACACAGAACACACAGTACACCATATTACAAATATGTACATCATATTACACATAATTACACATATTACACTATAATAACACATATGTACACCTATTACACATATTACACACATGTACCCATTTACACATATTACACATATACACACTTACACATATTACACATAGTACACATGAGTACACACGTTACACACATTACACATATGACACATAGTTCACTAGGACACACTGTACACATAAGAAAAAATTGTTGTTTGTACACATATTACACATATGGACTACATATGTACACATATTACTCATATACACCATATTACACACAGTACCATAGTACAATAGTACACATATTAACACATATACACATATTGACAGTAGTACACAGATTACACTCATGACTCCCATCAAAACCCATTCTGCTCGAACCTTTTACCCCGCCCCCGCGGCCCTGTACATAGCCCCTTCGCACCAGGTGTTCACCGCTCCATCATACCCCCACATAATCATCAAGGCAGCCCTCACCCCCCCTCCTATACCCCTCCCGGCATGACCGGCCCATCCTATACGGTAGCTTGACCCATATGCCCCCGCCAAGCAACCTAGACCAGATCGATTGACATAATGTCACCTCCCCCTTCAGTACCTGCTGGGCTGCCGTTGCACCTACTCGGCCCCAGCCCCTATAGTATGGTCTCATAACACGATGCAAGTAGCCACCCCTGCTTTTACAATGGGGGGGATGTTCCATCGTCTGCCAAGCTTTGCTTTTCGAAGTGAGAAGATATATCGTGTGCAAGTTCGGTACAAGTCCCTCTAGGATTGTTCCAGGGTAAATAATCCATGTATCTCTGCCCACCACGCATTCCAGGGAATACAGGTTTAGGAACCTCCATGCGCACCCAGTAATTGAGAGTGATTTAACTCCGTTATTCGCGCCGTAAAGTTCTCTGTACAGTTTCTAGTCGGCATTTTCACCTGCCTTGAAGTTGCTGTTAGTGTGCAGCAATATTCCAGCCTAGAAAGAACAAGTGACCTAAAAGAGTGTCATCATGGACTTGGCATCCCTAGTGTTTGAAGGTTCTCGTAATCCATCCTGTTCATTTTCTTAGCCGATGCGATTGATACAATGTTATGGTCCTTGAAGGAGAGATCCTCCGACATGATCACCTCCCCAGGTCTTTGACGTTGGTGTTTCGCTCTATATTGTGGCCAGAATTGTTTAGTACTCTGATGAAGATTTTAATTTCCTCATGTTACCATACTGAGTAATTGAAATTCTCAACGTTGAACTTCATATTTTTTTCTGCAGCCCACAGAAAGATTTCGGTTGATCCGCCTGGAGCCTTGCATGTCTGCAATGGAAACACCTGTCAAGCCAGAATTCGGTTGTCAACTGCAAAGGCGAAGACACGGTGCTGTGGTGAGCATCCTTGTCTAATGCGGAAATGAGGAAGAGAACAAGATGGGACAGTACTGTGCCTTGTGAACAGAGCTTTTTTCACCGTAGCTGCCTCGGACTTTACTCTGTTGAATGACTACTCTCTGTGTTCTGTTATGAGGAAATGATAGATCCATTTACCGACTTTTCCAGTTATTTCCCCTTTAGCACGGCATTTTGTGAGCTATAACGTCATGTCACACTTGTCGAAGGCTTTTGCAAATCTGTATATATACATCTGCATTCTTTTTGTCCTTCGTAGTGCATCTAGGACATTGTCGTAGTGATCCAATAGTTTGAGACAGACAGGAGCGACCCTGTTCTAAACCCAGGTTGCCCTGGGATGTGTAACTGATGGGTTTCTAGATGGGTGTTGATCTTGTCTTCTTAGACCCTTTCAAAGATTTTTATGAATGGGATGTTAGTGGTTAAAAATATTTTTTTCTATCGGTCTGTAGTTCCTTTGCATAATGCATTTTACTGCCCCCTTTGTGGAGTGGGGCTATGTCTGTTGTTTTTAGTAACTGTGGGAGACGACCCCCGTGTCCATGCTCTCTCCACAGGATGTAAAGGCTTCGTGATAGGGGGCTCTTGCAGTTACTTGATGAACACGAGCTCTCCATAGTCCTGGCCCAGGGACGAGAGCAAGGGCATGTCATTTAGTCCGCCTGTTTCGAAGTCATTTGCTCAGATAACATCAAAAGGTTTGTTTTAAAACCAAAATTCTGGGGGCTCTCTAAAAAAAAAAACTTTTTGATCTTCGACTCTCAGTCTGTTAGGGGCTTGCTAAAACTGAGTCATATTGGACTTGATTCTCCCATTTCCTTCGCATCTTGTGAAAACCCATCTTGTTTAAGAAAGGGGCCCAATACGGGACTTGTCTCGATTTTGATTTGGCATGGGAGAAAAATATTTTGGGGTTTCTTTCGTTTTCTTTTTTGGCTTTTATTTCCCCCGATTCCTGACTCCTATAAATTCCTTTAGCTTAATTTCAAATTTTTTGCTATTTCCTGACCAGTGTCTCCCACGCTTTCAGATAGATTACCCTTTTGGGCCGCTCTGTTATTCTTTTTTCCGCGCCGGGGTTATACCGGAGTTTACCGGGAAGAGTTCCGGGGTCAACGCCCCCCCCGGCCCCCGGTCTGTGACCAGGCCTCGGGTGGATAAAGGGCCTGATCAACCAGGCTTTGCGGCGGCTGCACGCAAACCAACGTACGAGCCACAGCCCGCGACCCAACGACTTTAGGTGCTTGTCCGGGCCAGCTTGAAACGGGCCGGGGGTCTTTTGGGTAATCCCCTTATTGTGCTGGGGGGCATTAACAGTCTCGGGCCCCTGACACTTATTGTATGGTCTCTTAAAGTGCTATGAAACCCCCGCTTTTCATTGGGGGAGGTGCATCGTCTGCCAAGTCTTTTGCTTTTTATTGAGTGATTTTTGTGTGCAAGTTCCGGGACTAGTCCCCTAGGGGTTTTCCAGGGTATTAACATGTATCTCTCCCCCTGCTTCCAGGAATACAGGTTTTGGGAACCCCAAGCGCTCCCAGTAATTAGGTTTTTTTATTTTCCGTTATGCCCCGTGAAAGTTCTCTGTACTTTTTCTAGTCGCAATTTCACCTGCCTTGAAAGGTGCTGTTAGTGTGCAGCAATATTCCAGCCTAGATAGAACAAGTGACCTGAAGAGTGTCATCATGGGCTTGGCCTCCCTAGTTTTGAAGGTTCTCATTATCCATCCTGTCATTTTTCTAGCAGATGCGATTGATACAATGTTATGGTCCTTGAAGGTGAGATCCTCCGACATGATCACTCCCAGGTCTTTGACGTTGGTGTTTCGCTCTATTTTGTGGCCAGAATTTGTTTTGTACTCTGATATATGTGGTATATGCGGTATATATAGTATATGTGGTATATATGGTATATGTGGTATATATGGTACATGTGGTATATGTGGTATATATGGTATATGTGGTATATGTGGTATATATGGTGTATGTGGTATATATGGTATATGTGGTATATATGGTAGATGGTATATATGGTATATGTGGTATACATGGTATATGTGGTATACATGGTATATATGGTATATGTGAGTCTGTAAACAAATATTTGTAAATAGGTATATCTAGCGCTGAATATGGATATCTAGCAATGAACAGAGATAGCTAGAGCTGAACAAGGGATATCTAGCGTTGAACAGGGATATCTAACGCTGAACAGGGATTCCTAGCGTTGAACAGGTATATCTAGCGCTGAACAGCGATATCTAGCGCTGAACAGGGATATCTAGCGCTGAACAGGGATATCTAGCGCTGAACAGGGATTCCTAGCGTTGAACAGGGATACCTAGCGTTGAACAGGGATATCTAACGCTGAACAGGGATTTCTAGCGTTGAACAGGGATACCTAGCGTTGAACAAGGATATACGAGGATAAGCAAGACGATATAATGGTATATACGGGGATACACGAGGATAAACAAAGATAGCACGTATATACGGGGATAAAAGAAAACGGAATTTTTAGAGGTAAACTGGGATATACAGAGGAAAAAGAAACAGGTATATAGAGGGTATAGAAAATAAAAGGGTATTTTATAAAGGAGTAACAGCAGGATATAAGAGGTATAATAGGAGTATAAGCAAGGATATATAGAGGGGTTAATAAAAGTATAAAAAGATAATAAAGTATATATAGGAGTATAAGCAGGGATATATAGAGGTATATAAAGGAGTATAAGCAAGCATACATAGAGGTATATATAGGAGTATAAGCAGGGATACATAGAGGTATATATAGGAGTATAAGCAGGGACATATAGAGGTATATATAGGAGTATAAGCAGGGATATATAGAGGTATATACTGGTAGAGGATGAGACAGGTGACACCTACCTTCACCAGGGTCTGGCAGTGACTACATCACTGACACACTGACAGTGATCCACTTTCTTGTGAACCAACTGTGTCCGTACGCTCGTGCGTACACACGTACACGCATGAACGCACATGTATACGCATAAAAGCATATTCACACTCGAGCATGTACGTAAATGCACGTACATGTATAACACACGCAAGTAGACGCACCAATACAGAGGAACACTGCCTCTCCACACTACCAATCACTGCCTCTCAACACTGCCTCTCCACACTACCAATCACTGCCTCTCCACATTCCTTAAGTTTACTAAGGATGTACAGTTAGTATACATCCTGGCTTTCATGTGTTTACAAACACATATCTTAACAACAGGAAACAAATTGTCAAAATCAACAAAACAGAGTCAGAACCCCTGCCGATAACACGTGGAGTTCCCCAAGGTAGTATTTTGGGTTCTTCATTATTCCTATGTTATGTTAATGACATTTCCATCAATGTTAAGTGCAAACTCCTACTGTATGCAGATGACAGTGCTGTGTTAGTGTCAGGTAAAGACCCACAAGATATAGCTAATGTATTAACACTGGAACTGGAGTCCTGCAGCAAATGGTTAGTAGACTATCGTTACACCTCGGGAAAACGGAAACCATACTCTTTGGCACGAAACATAAACTGGGAAGGGTAGATAATTTTAATGTCCAGTGTAATGGGGAGCCCATCACTTCAGTTTCCTCACTGAAATATCTGGGATCCTCTTTGACCCATGCATGTCAGGAGAACTGATAGGGAACAGTGTAGTAAAGAAAGCGAATACCGGACTGAAGTTCCTCTACAGACAAGCACAGTGTCTACCTACTGAGGCACAGTGTCTACCTACTGAGGCACAGTGTCTACCTACTGAGGCACAGTGTCTACCTACTGAGGCACAGTGTCTACCTAATGAGGCACAGTGTCTACCTACTGAGGCACAGTGTCTACCTACTGAGGCACAGTGTCTACCTACTGAGGCACAGTGTCTACCTACTGAGGCACAGTGTCTACCTAATGAGGCATAGTGTCTACCTACTGAGGCACAGTGTCTACCTACTGAGGCACAGTGTCTACCTACTGAGGCACAGTGTCTACCTACTGAGGCACAGTGTCTACCTACTGAGGCACAGTGTCTACCTACTGAGGCACAGTGTCTACCTACTGAGGCACGCAGGACACTATGTCTAGCACTTATACAATGCCATATGGACTACGCTTGCTCTTCATAGTACTCTGCCTTGACACACACAAAAAAGAAAGATAGACTACAAATCACCCAGAACAAAATAGTAAGATTCATCCTGGACCTGGGACCAAGAGAACATGTAGGCCAGGATGAATTACAACAGTTGGATATGTTGAATGTTGAAGACAGAGTAAAACAACTGAAGTTAAATCATGTTTATAAAATTGCTCACGAACAGTGTCCACAATATCTTGGTGTCAATTTTGTCAAGGTTGGGAACCAAAGTAATCATAGTACTAGGGGGAGAGAGCACAACTTTGTAGTAGCCACAGTCAGTGGCCAGGCTTCAAACACCTTTTATTGTACAGTAATAAAGGAATGGAACAGACTACCCGCACATGTCAAAGCCAGTCATAACATGAACCAGTTCAAGAAGACTGCCAAAAAGTGTCTGATGAATGTAGCTACAGAAAGGGAGGGCAATGATTTTTTTTTATTTTTTTTAGCTAACAAACATATAAATGTAAATAACTTATTTTACCTTATTCTTACTGTATCTCCTTTATAGTATAATAATAAGATATTATCTCCTTTATAGTATAATAATAAGATATTATCTCCTTTATAGTATAATAATAAGATATTATCTCCTTTATAGTATAATAATAAGATATTAAAAGACCTACAATGGCAATAAGTCACTCTGACTTTTTTGTATATACATGAATAAACTTACTCTTCACCTCACCTCTCTCCCTTCACCTCATCTCTCTCCCTTCACCTCATCTCTCTCCCTTCACCTCACCTTCCCTTCACCTCATCTCTCTTCCCTTCACCTCATCTCTCTCACCTTCACCTTATCTCTCTCCCTTCACCTCATCTCTCACTCCCTTCACCTCACTCTCCCTTCACCTTCACCTCTCCCTTCACCTCATGTCTCTCCCTTCACCTCATCTCTCTCCCTTCACCTCATCTCTCTCCCTTCACCTCATCTCTCTCCCTTCACCTCATCTCTCTCCCTTCACCTCATCTCTCTCCCTTCACCTCACCTCTCCCTTCACCTCACCTCTCCCTTCACCTCATGTCTCTCCCTTCACCTCATCTCTCTCTCCTTCACTCATCTCTCTCCCTTCACCTCATCTCTCTCCCTTCGCCTCATCTCTCTCCCTTCACCTCATCTCTCTCCCTTCACCTCATCTCTCTCCCTTCACCTCATATCTCTCCCTTCACCTCATATCTCTCCCTTCACCTCATCTCTCTCCCTTCACCTCATATCTCTCCCTTCACCTCACCTCTCCCTTCACCTCATCTCTCTCCCTTCACCTCATCATCTCTCTCCCTTCACCTCATCTCTCTCCCTATCACCTCATCTCTCTCCCTTCACCTCATATCTCTCCCTTCACCTCATATCTCTCCCTTCACCTCATCTCTCTCCCTTCACCTCATATCTCTTCCCTTCCCTCACCTCACTTCCCTTCACCTCATCTCTCTCCCTTCACCTCACCTCTCCCTTCACCTCATCTCTCTCCCTTCACCTCATCTCTCTCCCTTCACCTCATCTCTCTCCCTTCACCTCATCTCTCTCCCTTCACCTCATATCTCTCCCTTCACCTCATCTCCTCCTCACCTTCACCTCATATCTCTCCCTCCCTCACCTCACCTCTCCCTTCACCTCATATCTCTCTCCTTCACCTCACCTCTTCCCTTCACCTCATCTCTCTCCCTTCACCTCACCTCTCCCTTCACCTCATATTCTCCTCCCCTTCACCTCATCTCTCTCCCCTTCACCTCATCTCTCTCCCCTTCACCTCATCTCTCTCACTCTCTCTCACCTCATCCTCTCCTCCCTTCACCTCATCTCTCTCCCTTCACCTCATCTCTCTCCCTTCACCTCATCTCTCTCCCTTCACCTCATCTCTCTCCCTTCACCTCATCTCTCTGCTGAGATATACAATAAAATACAGTATAATAAAACTATCCATACATTACACCACATTTATAAACAACAATATACAACATTTAGGCTCGTGGAACGTTGTGGATTTGACGAACGATTATTGGAACAACATTAAAGATAAAAATTAAATATTTATTATAAACACTCGTCGAATATTTTCTCCCTGACATTTTCCATATCCTAAAATTACGCTGTGTCAGGATAATGTTAAATAATTCACGAATATTGTCATATAGTTATGGGGACAAATGCGCATTTACAAAGCTTCATTCCCGTCTCGGTCTCTGAGATTCAGAGTCTCGCGACTCTGGATTCATTCACCTGAGTTAATGAATCCGGGAATATACATATGTATAAAGCTTATTTCTCCTGTATTCTAGGATTTATGTCGCCTTTTATAGCTCCCACACACTCTGAAGGCTCTAAATATTGTACATTTATTATTATTATTATTATTATTATTATTATTATTATTATTATTATTATTATTATTATTATTATTATACATGTAGTAATAGTTATTACTACTGGCTTTATTTTGGCCTCATGCATAATTTGAAGCCTTTAGAGTGGTTTTATCTTGTAAAATATGGATAATTGGACCTAGGATAACCCAATAAAGTCAAAATATTTGCCTTATTTCCCAGTATTAATTTCCTTTAGGTGTTTTTGTGTAATGTGTTTACTATCAGTAAGTTTATTTAGGTACAGCTACACATAACTACACTTACATAAATCATTATATATAGTAACATACGTATATATTACCTAATGTAACCTCCTCAGAAAAGTCAAAGTGACTTATTTCCATTATGGTTACTTACTTACTTTACTTCATTACTTACTTGTACTTATACACTTTACTTACTTGTACTTACACACTTTACTTACTTGTACTTACACACTTTACTTACTTGTACATACATAGTATGGAAGATTCAGAGGTTTGAATAAAGCATTACTTACATACTTTACTTCCTTACATACTAACTTTACTTACTTTTACTTATACACTTCACTTACATCTACTTACATACTTTACTTACTCTTACATAGCCACTCATTTAAAAGCTTCAAAAGTTTGAGTGAACCATTATTCCCTCCCATACTTTACATACATACTTTACAACTTCACACACTTAAATCACTTTTACTAACACACTTACACTTCTACACACTTTACTTAAATAAACACAAAATATAAAAAGGTTGATAAATTAAGTACATCACATTTGGTTCTAAGTCTCACTTTACATTTTCTTCACTCACAAACGACTTACTCGGATTTCTGTGTTGTATCTGATGATTCTGGGGAGGATGGCGCCTTCAAATGTGGAGTGCTGCCTTCAGACCATGAGGTGTCTAATACCACCACCTTACCTTCCTGACAGACGGACTTGACAGCATTGTGAGGATTATATTATCCTGGCTATATATCTGCTGGGTGGATTAATATCCGGCTTGTAAACTTATGTCTGCTTGTGTGCATTATATTATCTCTATATACACTTATTTGCTTTGTGTGATTATGACTGGCTTATGTGACTATCTGCGTGAGGATTATATTATCCCTGGCTTATATATCTGCTGTGTGAGGATTATATTATCCCTGGCTTATATATCTGCTGTGTGAGGATTATATTATCCCTGGCTTATATATCTGCTGTGTGAGGATTATATTATCCCTGGCTTATATATTACTTATATCTGCTGTGTGAGGATTATATTATCCCTGCTTATATATTATTATATCTGCTGTGTGAGGATTATATTATCCCTGGCTTATATATTACTTATATCTTCTGTGTGAGGATTATATTATCCCTGGCTTATATATTACTTATATCTGCTGTGTGTGGATTATATTATCTCTGGCTTATATATTACTTATATCTTCTGTGTGAGGATTATATTATCCCTGGCTTATATATTACTTATATCTGCTGTGTGAGGATTATATTATCCTGGCTTATAATTACTTATATCTGCTGTGTGAGGATTATATTATCCCTGGCTTATATATCTGCTGTGTGAGGATTATATTATCCCTGGCTTATATATTACTTATATCTGCTGTGTGAGGATTATATTATCCCTGGCTTATATATTACTTATATCTGCTGTGTGAGGATTATATTATCCTGGCTTATATATTTATCTGCTGTGTGAGGATTATATTATTCCTGGCTTATATATTATTTATATCTGCTGTGTGAGGATTATATTATCCCTGGCTTATATATTACTTTATATCTGCTGTGTGAGGATTATATTATTCCTGGCTTATATATTATTATATCTGCTGTGTGAGATTATATTATCCCTGGCTTATATATTACTTATATCTGCTGTGTGAGGATTATATTATCCCTGGCTTATATATCTGCTGTGTGAGGATTATATTATCCCTGGCTTATATATTACTTATATCTGCTGTGTGAGGATTATATTATTCCTGGCTTATATATTACTTATATCTGCTGTGTGAGGATTATATTATCCCTTTTTCGGGCTTGTGAGGATTATATTATCCCTGGCTTATATATCTGCTGTGTGAGGATTATATTATCCCTGGCTTATATATTATTTATATCTGCTGTGTGAGGATTATATTATCCCTGGCTTATATATTACTTATATCTGCTATGTGAGGATTATATTATTCCTGGCTTATATATTACATATATCTGCTGTGTGAGGATTATATTATCCCTGGCTTATATATTACTTATATCTGCTGTGTGAGGATTATATTATCCCTGGCTTATATATCTGCTGTGTGAGGATTATATTATTCCTGGCTTATATATTACTTATATCTGCTGTGTGAGGATTATATTATCCCTGGCTTATATATCTGCTGTGTGAGGATTATATTATCACTGGCTTATATATTATTTATATCTGCTGTGTGAGGATTATATTATCCCTGGCTTATATATACTTTATCTGCTGTGTGAGGATTATATTATCCCTGGCTTATATATTACTTATATCTGCTGTGTGTGGATTATATTATCCCTGGCTTATATATTACTTATATCTGCTGTGTGAGGATTATATTATTCCTGGCTTATATATTACTTATATCTGCTGTGTGAGGATTATATTATTCCTGGCTTATATATTACTTATATCTGCTGTGTGAGGATTATATTATCCCTGGCTTATATATTACTTATATCTGCTGTGTGAGGATTATATTATCCCTGGCTTATATATTACTTATATCTGCTGTGTGAGGATTATATTATCCCTGGCTTATATATTACTTATATCTGCTTTGTGTGGATTATATTATCCCTGGCTTATATGTTACTTATATCTGCTGTGTGAGGATTATATTATCCCTGGCTTATATATTACTTATATCTGCTGTGTGTGGATTATATTATCCCTGGCTTATATATCTGCTGTGTGAGGATTATATTATCCCTGGCTTATATATTACTTATATCTGCTGTGTGTGGATTATATTATCCCTGGCTTATATATTACTTATATCTGCTGTGTGAGGATTATATTATTCCTGGCTTATATATCTGCTGTGTGAGGATTATATTATTCCTGGCTTATATATTACTTATATCTGCTGTGTGAGGATTATATTATCCCTGGCTTATATATTACTTATATCTGCTGTGTGAGGATTATATTATCCCTGGCTTATATATCTGCTGTGTGAGGATTATATTATCCCTGGCTTATATATTACTTATATCTGCTGTGTGAGGATTATATTATTCCTGGCTTATATATTACTTATATCTGCTGTGTGAGGATTATATTATCCCTGGCTTATATATCTGCTGTGTGAGGATTATATTATCCCTGGCTTATATATCTGCTGTGTGAGGATTATATTATTCCTGGCTTATATATTACTTATATTGCTGTGTGAGGATTATATTATCCCTGGCTTATATGTTACTTATATCTGCTATGTGAGGATTATATTATCCCTGGCTTATATATTATTTATATCTGCTGTGTGAGGATTATATTATCCCTGGCTTATATATTACTTATATCTGCTGTGTGAGGATTATATTATCCCTGGCTTATATATTACTTATATCTGCTGTGTGTGGATTATATTATCCCTGGCTTATATATTAGTTATATCTGCTGTGTGAGGATTATATTATCCCTGGCTTATATATCACTTATATCTACTGTGTAAGACAGTCCTTGCTGACACACTAACTTCCTTGGGTTATCCTGGGTGGCTAACCCAGGATAACCCAGTATTGCATTATATCTTCTGTATTATGTAGTCATGAATCCCAATGGAATAAGACACTGTTTGACTCTCTTGTGTTATCCCAGGTTCTCTACACATATGCTGCTGTGTATGATAATCTATGTAACTGTATTTGTGTATACCTGAATAAACTTTATTACTTACTGTGAAGACTTATTTATACATCTGTACTAACAAATCACTACAGAAAGGGAGGAGAGATTTCTTGTATAGTTAACATTTATGTACTTATTATTATAAGCTGATTCTCTCTTTAATGTTCATGTAAATAACTCGGTTCACTTTATTCTTATTGTTACTCTTTTTACTGTAATTAATTTTCACACAGTTGAGTTGCTTAGATCTTTTAATTTTTAAAGGTTAAATCATGAATGAAGAACAGTGCCTGCACTCTGAATAAGGGATTTAGGATATTTGCTGTTTAGAGGAACATCTGTGCTCCTCTGGCAAGATAGTGATAGTGTAAATGATGGTGAAAGTGTTATTTTTTGGGTCACCCTGCCTTGGTAGGAGACGGCCAGTGTGTTAAAAGAATGTGCGTTTTTTCCTTTGTTATTAATATTTTCAAAACATCTCACAATTAATCTTTCTCTTACAGAGGATGTAGAGTTCAGTAACGAAGCTACTTTGCTACTGATTGAAGGCATCAGAAAACGCTATGCAGAGTTGTCTTCCAATAATCGATCTCGACCTCAGGTGTACAAAGAGTTGCATGAAGAACTGACTATGCATGGGTACAATTTCTCTCAAGAAAGAATTAGACGGAAGTGGAACAACCTTCTTGGAACGTTTAAAAGGGTCAAGAAGGAATTTTCTCCAAAGAAACCTCCCTGGGAATATTACCAGGTATTTCTCTCCACTTTATATTCAGAATATACAGTACAGCCTCTCCTCACTTAGCGATGTACTCATTTACCAACGACTCAGACTTATGACAGGCTCTCTGACCAGATGCCGGTGGCCTAGGTGCTAAGCTCCCGCTATCATCACGGAGGCCGGTTCGTTATTCCCGTGTGATACATTTCGACACGTTTCTTACACTGTTATCCTGTTCACCTAGCAGCAATAGGTACCTAAGTGTTAGTCGAATGGTGGGCGCATCCTGGGTGACAAGATTAAGGACCCCATGGAAATAAGTTGACAGTCCCGATGACGCATTATGACTTTCTTGGGTTATGACTGGAATGGCTTACCAATCCGGGTTAAAATCGAACGAAATCTTATCTTATTAATGCCCCTAAAGTTGTACTATTCTTGTCACTATTCACTCTTGTTGATTAGGTTCACTTAATACACTACTGTATTACATTTAAAATTTTATAAATGGTGCAAAAGTGACATTAAAACAAAATCAAAGATGGTTGACACAAACCCACTACCATTATAGTACACTCCAAGCTTAGTGATGAATTTGTTTACCAATGTGGTCTTAGGAACAGAACTCCATCCTTAAGTAAGGAGAGGCTGTACTTTCTTGTCACGTTTTTAACTCTGTGGTTGAGAGGTTCCTTATACATAGCTGCATTTCTGTAAGTCTGAATGAGGTGCGAGGTAAAATCCATTAAAACAGAGGGATAAATTAATGTAGAACGGGGTATGGTTTTAAGTAGAACTCAAAGCTTACTCAAACTGCAGAGAGATGGCAAAATTAATTTCATTCTAGAAAGCTCTTCTACGAAGATACAGTAGACTGAAGGCACTGCAGTTGCTCTCTGTGGAAGGGTATAGAATTAGGGGTATATGATATTTTTAAAAATTCTCTACCCTACATAATAGGTAAATAAAATTACTCTAATGTAATTCTTCAGCATTTTTTTAATGCACTGGCCATCTCCCACCAAGGCAGGGTGACCTCAAAAAAAGAAGAAACACTTTCGTCACCACTCACTCCATCACTGTCTTGCCAGAGGATTGCCAATACTACAGTTCAAAACTGCAAATATTGCCACCCCTCCTCCAGAGTGCAGGCACTCTGAATGCTATTATATATATTATATATACAGTAAAGTAGTCTTTTCTTTTGCTGTTTTGCCTTTACTTCCATCTTACTTTAATAGTTCTTATTCCTGTAATAAATCCTTGTCAGTTTGGTAGTTCTAGTCCGAGACCAGGCAATGGTGGCAGTGATCCTGAAGTTATTAACTGATTAAGTAAGTAAGTAAGTAAGTAAGTAAGTTTATTCAGGTATACACAAATACAGTTACATAGAATTATCATACATAGCAGCATGTGTGTAGAGAACCTAGGATAACCCAAAAAAGTCAGACAGAGTGACTTATTTCCATTGGAAATAAGGAGATACATTCTTCCTCTTCCTCTCATAACCTGCTATCCATATGTGCCTAAGTTTTTTAATTTTGCAAAATAAATTGACATTAGAGAAAGAAACTCATGACGATGTTTTGGTCCGTCTGGAACCATGAAATAGTTAATGGTCAAAATCAGACCAAAACATCGTTATAAGCTTCTTTCTCCTATGTGTGGATTATTTGTGTATTGTTCCAGTCAAGGTGTTGTGTCTTTCTATTCTTTAAGTTAAATTTATCTATTTTGCAGAACCAAAATAAGTGTCTTGTATTTTTTACATGATTAAACTAAACAATAGGATCTTACAATTGATGTAGAAAGAGATTAAGATAGTGAACTTTCAATAACACTGAAATATTTCATATATACCTTTTGGAACAATTTCCTATTTTTAAGTAGGGTCTTTTAAGCTGTACCGTTAGTTGCACGCAGCCACACCTCCATGACCTGCAGGGTAATAATAATGAAAATAATAATAAACTTTATTTCTACAATACATGACACCCAAATTGTGCAGACATCAAATAACATCAATGGGCTACATACAGAAAGCCCCTGGTTATGCCCGAGCATTTTGGATAACTAAGGGTTAATCTTGTCCCAGGATGCAACCACACCATCGGCTAACACCCAGTATTTCCTACTTTCTGCTAGGGAATATGGACAGCCGAGTAGGAAACAACCATGTTCCCCCCTCTGGGATCAACCACATTGTGTGAGCTGAGTGTTCTACAATCGGCTATGGACACCACACTAATGTAATATTAAGCACATTAAGGCTCAGCAAGGGTATCATAACCACAGTCAGAAATACTGTCAATGTTTTTGGTAAATATCTTCACCTTCTTCAAGCGATTAATTGTAGAGAAAGTTTTCAAAGGAAACATCTTACCTTTGTTAATTACCAGTACATTACAGCCAGGTTGTGATGCAACTTGTGCTCCTAAAGCAAACATCAATTTCTTGCAGAAGAGTTTTAGCAATTTCTTTCTATATATTTTTTTCAACGAACTGGCCGTATCCCACTGAGGTAGGGTGACCCCAAAAAAAAGGGGGGGGGATGAAAGTTTCTCTTTTTAAATTTAGTAATATATACAGGAAAAGGGGTTATTAGTCCCTTGCTCCTGGTATTTTAGTCGCCTCTTACCACATGCATGGCTTACGGAGGAAAAAACTTTTCTATATACAGTATGTTATTTTGGTTAAGTTTGGTCAGGTTAAATTGTCATCTATAAGCAGAATTTAACTACAGTAATTATAGCATATCATAATGCCAATAGATGCACTGATGCATAAGGTTGATAGCTTTTGAAGCACAGATGGAAAGTAGAAACACAACTATGGCACAATAAAGCTAAATATCAAATGGTGATATTTTCATTCCACTGTCACAGTCACACTTTTGACATTCTTAGCCAAACTGATACAGTACAGTATATTGACGCTGATTATGAGGATGGGCTGTGTACGTTTCTAGGCTGTTAACAGTAACAGCCTGGTTGACAAGCCAATCAACAACTAAGTTTGGCTTCAGGCTGGGCTGCAGGGACAAAAGAACTCTTGAAACTAGTCACAGGTATGATCATGGTATCCAGTGTTCAGTATTTAATATATCATATAGAGTAGAACCCCCGTATCCGTGGATTGTTTTCCACGGTTTACTATGGCCCAAAAATAACCCTTAATTTTGCTTCATAACAGCCCCAAAGTGAAATAGTAGTGATGCTGACAGTTCTTCAAAGCCTAAGAGAAGCTAATTCTCGACTTATTGTGTGTAATTTATCAGTTATACTTTATCATAGGTATACACTATATGTAAATGAAAAATGACTTATATACACCTACCATCCGACTTACGACCTGCTCGACTTACGACCACTCGACTTACGACCACTTGACTTACGACCATGTTTTTTATGCCAAATTTCTGGGAAATAAACAACTATTTGTGTTGTACACAGCGTTTATCCTAAACTTTACAGTATAAAATGCAGTACTAACAACATAAAAAGTAAAGTAAAACATGAAATACCAAAATAAAACAATAAAATAAAGTAATTACAAAAATATTTTGTTGATATTCAGTAGTAAAGTTCGACTTGCGACCATTTCGACTTACGACCGGTTTCTCGGAACCGAACTCGGTCATAAGTCGGATGATAGGTGTACATAGGGTTTGCTACTATCCACAGTTTTAGGTATCCACAGTAGGCTTTGGAACATATTCCCTGCATATACCAGGGTATTGCTGTATCAGGGAAACTGGTTAGCTGGACTCGAGTCCTGGAGGTGGGAGGTGCAATGCCTGAACTTTAAAGAAGGGGTTTGGGATACTTGCTGTTTAGAGTGACATCTTAACTGTCGTATCTGTGCTCCTCTTGTAAGACAGTGATAATGTAATGATGGTAAAAATATTTCTTCTTTGGGTCACCCTGCTTTGGTATAAGGCGGGGGTTTTTTTAAAAAAAATGTTTAATTAAAAACTGTAATTGCTGGAACAGTTTATATTTATAAGTGGTAAAAGAAGAATTTTAAAAGCCGAAATGCACCCCCCCCCCACCTTAATGACAATTTCCATTCCTAAACCACATCTTAAACGAATTCGTTGCAAAGTGAGGAGCATCTATGATGGTAGTGATTTGTGTCAACCATCTATGATATCCCTTTAAGTCACCTTTGCACCATTTTTCATTTCGGTTATTTTAAATTTTTTACATAGGTACTTTAATGGTATTAAACAGAGTAAGAAAATCACTCAATAACTTATTTAGGTTGAATACTGGCAAAGAGCCCATCGAATCTGAGTCTCGGAAGAATCTCGCAAAGGAGAGGGTGTATTCACAGGTTTGATTTTTTTTTCCCTTCATTATACCAAAGTCCAAGATGAAGGTTTTTTTTAATATCATATGTATTATTTTTTAATCGACAGTATTGAGCAAACTTTGCGAAGAAGTAACACTGGAAAAAAATTGCTTTCCCCCTGTCTAACTTCTCTGTTCCTTTCATATGGTTTCGTATTATCAAAAGGACCCCTTTTTTTTTCCAAATATCATGGCATTTTATGAAGATATTTTTTTTATTATAAAGTAATACTATTTACAAAGATGACAAAAAATTTTAAATGAATAACCATTAAGTTCATTGTTTCCCTCCCTGGTCTAAAGAATTAAAAAATTAAATATTGTTTTGGGTTATCCTAGATTAGTTGAGGTGAAAGTAAATTAAATCATTTTTATGGTAAATTAACTCAAAATAATGAAATATGTAATATACGGTGATTTTTCTAGCAGCATAGAATAAATTTACATGTATTCTTTAATGTTTGCGCTCTCTATGCTTTTAAATTGAAGATAAGTAAAAAACATGGCAACAGGGGTATCTTTACTTCGAAAATGTTTCACCTTTCGCAGTGGTTTCTTCGGTCAAATCGGAAATGGATTGAAGGCAAAGTATGACGAGTCAAGATGATGTAAACAGTTCATCAGCCCCCGGAGAAATATTTTTTTGGGGAGTCAGCCCTCAGCATGGAGAAGAGTTCAATCCATGGAGCAAAATCTGCTGCCTACAATCCATTCTCGTATTTACTGAAGAAGCCCACACATAATTTAAAAATTCAGTAAAGATACCAATGTTTACGTCCCTTCTCATCAAAATTGTCAATTTTTTTACAATTTTTAATAAATTTTTTATTTACTACAAGTACATGGAAAAAAGGGAGCAACCAAGCTGACATCAGACATAACTATACAGAAACCCTTATTAGCTGAGCATTTCGGGGAAATTAGGGCAGTTTTTTCCCCGGGTGCGACCCAAACCCTCGACTAACACCAGGACCCCATTTTAAATGATGGGTGAACAGGGACAGGGGCAGTAGGTGTCTTGGGAAACCAAATCCCCAAAATTTTCCCAGCCTACTGGGGGGAATTTTAACCATGGCCTCAGTGTACTGAGTGCGCTAAAACCATCGAGCTATGGGGGGATGGTTCAGTAAAAATCATTTAAAAGTATAAATTTCAGTTTAAAGTAGACGATGGTTTTTTTGTACAGTATCTTAAAAAAAGTCTTCCTGTAAGCATCAGGGATACGTCAAAACGCAGGAGTTAAAAAAATTTTGTGATATAAAAAGAGACAATACCATGGCTGGGTAATTAAAAAAACCCCTCCTGTATGTGGTTTTTGGGGGTTTTTTGGCATTTAAAAATAAATTATTTGCCTGCTTCTTTGATTTAAATTCCTACTCTAACACTTTTTTAATCTCTGGAATTTGTGTTAGTGACTTGAAATTTCCAGAAATTTAAGTTCCCCCCATTTATATCTGTTTATTACAATTGTTCTCTAAACAATCCCGTGACTTCCTTCCCCCCCAAAGCCAGCTGACACCCTTTTAGGGAATACAACACTTTTTACAAAATTGCTCCGCTGTAACCACTCACAATACAGAGACCGCTCCTCTTGCATTTCCGCTTGCCTCAGCCTTCGGTGACTTGCAGTGCCGTCTCCCTCCCTCAATAAGGAAATTGAACAGGCGTAAAACGACAGGCAAGATGAGCATAATTGAGCGTTAGAGAAAAGGAGAGCTATGGGACGACTACGAAAAAAGGAAAAAAAAAGAGAGAGAATGAAAATCAGAGCTCTAAGAAAGATTGGGAAAGAACTACAAACAATAGCAAAAACTCAGTGTGAAATACTCAAGAAACAGGATCAAATATTACAGGCTATAAAAGCATCAAAGGTTTGATAATTATTTTATTGAATTTAACAAATACAAAGACATTCAGTTGTTTTCTTAAAAAAAGTTTAACACTAAAGACTTAGTTTTTATAAATAATGTTTGCCCACTGATGATTTGCATACATGAATAACTAAAGTGTAATGAAGACTTGTCAATACTCAGTAATAACCCACATTTCAATAGAAACACAGAAAGTTGGTTGATCTGTATACAGTGGACCCTCGACTAACGCTATTAATCCGTTCCTGAGAGCTCATCGTTAGTCAAAATTATCGTTAGTCAAGTTAATTTTCCCCATAAGAAATAATGGAAATCAAATTAATCCATGTAGGACACCCCAAAGTATGAAAAAAAATTGTTTTTACCACATGAAAAATTAATTTTAATACACACAAACTGAAGAAGACATGCACAGTTACATGACACTTACCTTTATTGAAGATCTGGTGATGATTGATGGGATGGGAGGAGGGGAGAGTGTTGATGGTCTTAGTGTTTAGAAGGGGAATCCCCTTCCATTAGGACTTGAGGTGGCAAGTCCTTTTCCGGGGTTACTTCCCTTCCCTTTAAATCTCTCGAACCAACCTTTGCTGGTCTTAAATTCACTCACATCACCACTAGTTGCTGGCATTTTTTTAATTAAATCGTCATGCAACTTCCTAGCCTTTTCACATATGATTGCTTGAGAGATGCTATCTCCTGCTATCTGTTTTTCATTTACCCACACCAATAACAGTCTCTCAACATCTTCGAGTACTTGCGATCTCAGTTTCGAAAACATAGTTGCACCTTTGGCAAGAACAGCTTCCTTGATTGCCGTTTTCTTGGCCACAATAGTAGCGATGGTTGATTGGGGTTTTGTGTACAACCTGGCCAGCTCGGAGACACGCACTCCACTTTCATACTTAGCAATGATCTCTTTCTTCATATCCATAGTAATTCTCACCCTTTTTGCTGTAGGGTTGGCACTAGAAGTTTTCTTGGGGCCCATGGTGACTTATTTTGCAGGTGCAATCACTAAAAAGGCTGTGATAATATGAAATGTTCCGATTGTATGCTTGGAAGCGACTGCGTTGGCTGGCTGGCTTGTAAACACTGGCCCGGACTGGACGCGTCTCAGACGGAACTAATAGTGTTGGTCGAGTTTTTTAGCGCTAGTCGAGGCATAAATTTTGCGTTAAAAGTATCGCTAGTCGGATTTATCGTTAATCGATGCCATCGTTGGTCGAGGGTCCACTGTACTTTTACCCCCTTCTTGGATCCTCTTCAGCAGATCTGGTCTGCTGAAGAGGACCCCAGAAGGGGGTCAAAATATACAATTCAATCAACTTTTAGTGTTTGTCTCCATGTGGGTTGTTATTGTGCACTTGTATATATGTAAATAATTTTTGAGCGCAGTATTTCTTTAATCCTTGACCTGTATAATGTACCGAACTATTATACAATGTACTGAACTGTCGTATAATGTACTTTCATTGTATAATATACAAGGCATCAGCCATAAGTAAAAAGTATCTTGACTCATTGCTTCTTAGTAAAAACAGATTATTCACATTTCAGTCAGATTATGGAGTGCTTTGCAGCATTATTATTCAGTCTTTTGTTTTGCAAAAATAATACAAAGCCATATTTGTATATAATGTGAATTCAGTCCCCTGAGGTAACCTCCCACATTCATTCTTGAAATAATCCACAATGTACGTGCCCTTGAAATAATCCTCGACCACCATTTGCAGAGATAACCATTGACCTTCCCTTCTGAGTGACCCCTTGAATTGCCTTCCCTGGGTGAGCTTTCAACTTCCCTCCTCTGGGAGAACTGTCAACTTCCCTTCCTTCCCTGGATAAACCCTAAACCCTCCCCTCTAACCCTGGGAGAAGAATCGACTCTTCCCTCCTTAGACATAATCGATGTCAGCACATCATGCACTGTGCTATATGTAAGTCTCTTCCTTACACCTCCCACAATAAGTATTCAGGTAGTGGCCATAATAATCTTATACTGTATATTAAATTTGTAAAAAGTTATTTACTGTACAAATTATTTAAAAAAAAAGAAACCTTGTATAATTCTAAGGTAAGAAACCCAAATGAAAGTTAAATATTAATTTTAATATATTGCTCAAATAACTCACGCATAAAAGAGAGGAGCTTACAACGACGTTTCAGTCCGACTTGGACCATTTACAAAGTCAGTGTGACTTTGTAAATGGTCCAAGTCGGACCGATTATTATTATAATCAAGGGGGAAGCGCTAAACCCAGAGGATTATACAGCGTCTGGGGGGGGGAATGTGGAAGGCATTCAGGCTTAATTCAGGGAATTGGAGCACAGATCCAATTCCCTAAATCAAGAGCCCCTCACCAACATCAAGGAACCTTCCTTGAGGGGAAGTCGGACCGAAACGTCGCCGTAAGCTTCTCTCTTCTATGTCCGGGTTATTTGTGTGTCGTTCCAGTCACGGTATTGTGCATTTTTTTATTTTAGTATATTAGTTATGAGCACTATTTTTTTGTGATGGTTAGAACCAAACAGGGATAAACATTCTTAGGTGAAGGGCTCTTGATCCAAGGGAGTGGTACTATCTTCTCCTTCCTCGGATCAAACTTAATTGCCTGCCACCCTTCCCATGAATATTATAATAAGTGTAAACCAATTCCATTGTAAAAATTTTTTTAATTAACTTATCATAATCATTTAATAATTCTTATTCAATTGATTATCGGATTTTAGTATATACTACTAGTTTGAATGTGCTAACATGAAATATATTAATAAGTGGCATTTGTGATATAAAGTAAAATCTCTTGGTATTCTGCCATATTGTTTGTATTGTAGATGGTGAGCTAGACCAGTCATTGACGTTTCAATAATATTTTTAATAATTGCCGTATTTTATTAACCACACTTTGAGGATATTTTGAGAGGTTCTAATGCCTGGCAACAAGTCCTTTTCTTTTATGCACCCATCCACTTCTCTACCTTTATTTCTTCCTTTCCCTATTCCCTCCTATCTCATTCCTCACCCTCATCTCTACCGTTTTTTTCTTTTGCAATCTGTGCCCCTCTCTTCCTGTATGTTCATTTCTTTTCTGTTCCACCTTTCCCTTTTCAAAATCTCTTGTATCTGCCATGAATATTCATTCTGTCTTTAGCATTTTCAGCTTCACTCATGCTTCTGATGTGAACACTGATGGCTTTAAATCCTCTGATGGTGTAGGATAGGCTTCAGTTTTTTCTGTATAGGGTAATACAAGAACTCTTATTGGATTTGGCTACCTGGAGGGTATTCTGGGGATCAGTGCCCCTGTGGCCTGGTCCATGACCAGGCCTCCCATGGATGAGTTATACATAGTTCTTGTGGCTATCATCCACATAAGTTCTCTTCCCACTCTTGCTGTAACTGCTTAATCTCAGAGTGCATTGAGAGCTCACCGGGACATGGACTCCTCACATCCCATCATCCTTTGCATTCAACACTTGGCATTGGTCAAGGCCAAGACTTGTTCTCATTGTATATTTTAGTTATTGAAATTGAATTTTGTGAAGACACCCTCATAACTGATCACATTTTGCTGGTCAGGAGCCCTGTGCATACATGTCTGCACCTCTACTATGTTGTATCTGAGTGTATTGTCTTTGATACGGTTATATTACGTATCAGATCGTCGTTGTTAGTGAAGATGAGTTCCAGCGTATTTTCTAATTTTGTAGGTTCTAATATTTGCTGGTTTAACCCTTTGACTGTTTCAGGCCCCTTTCTGAAACTGTCATTCTATGTCGATAAATTTTTGAAAAAAAAAAAAATTTTTTCTTGTGAAATGATAGAGAATCTTTTCCCGATGGTAATGACACCAATTATTATTATTATATTATAATCAGGGGGGGAAACGGATAAACCCGAGGAGGATTTAAATTCACCAGACTCCTGGGGGGAATGGTGCACAGACCAATTCCCTAAAGTTCAATAGCCTCACCGACATAAGTGAACTTCCTGAGCGGTAATGACACCAAAAGTTCGAAATTTGCAGTTACAAACTCGTGATACGCTCCGAAGTTCTTAGCGGTATCGGGACTATGCGTATCGGATGTCGCAAACCTTTGAGCCCTAATTTGCAGCCAATTCGTGTTCCAGTTGGACCAATTCGCATTTCTTTAGAACTACATTTTATATTCCATCTGATGAGTCAAGAAAACTCATTTACAATTTGGCCTACAATGGGGTAAAATTGGCTTTGCAATTATGCAAACTAAAAAAGATGCCAATTTCAAAATAGGGTCCAGAATAAACAAGGTAGACATTCTTGGCACTAAAACAACATATCCTCTGTTCATTAGTCACATCTCTAGGCCCCTCTTATATTATTACTGCTTTCTGTTTTGATTTTTTATTCATACAAAAAAAAAAAAAATACAAAATTTAGTTATGTAGACTACTGCATTATTGTAAAAATGGTATAAATAATATCAGTGCACTAGTGTAAGAATATTAGACTCCCCAGTTAACGTGTATTGGACGTGTGGTGTGATTCGTTTACTTCTGAACATTGGTAAAAATCTAACATTTCCTCTACTTTGAGCTCAGTTTCAAGGTCGTTCTCTTTGTCAAAGTAATGAAAATCATCTATATTTCTGTAATATGTTTTCCATTTTATCACCTAAGACCATGAAAACTCGAATACATCGATAAATACTATACGAAAATACACCTCAAAGTCGGCATTTTAATCCAAAAAAACGATCAGAGTTTTTTTTTTTTCATTACGCACTGTGTGCTGCAGGATTTTTTTATGTGGTGCACACTGACCACACAGACCCATTCTCTCACATGTGGGCCTACCAGCTTTCTTCCGCTTGATTTGAAGCCGCTAGAATTATTGAATATATATACGTCAGAAACAGTGACGCATAAGACGTATTTATACGGTGTAAACAGTCAAAGGGTTAAGGTGAATTTGGTGCAGAGATTTAATAGCTTGTGTGTGTGTGTGTGTGTGAATTTTCATCTGAGTTGCCTCCTGGGGTGATCTCTGCTAAAATATTATTTGCTACACTCCTCCATTTTAGATGTCTCAAGTTGAAATCTTCCAGTAGCAAGATGTTTGGGGTAGGAGTTGGGAGATTTTCCAGACAGTGGTCAATTTTCAAAAGCTGCTCCCAGAATTGCTGGGAAGTTACATTTGGAGGCTTGTATATAACCACATTGACAAGATTTTGGTTTTCAATCTTTACTGCCAAAACTTCAACTACATCATTTGAGGTGTTTAGTAGTTCTGAGCAAATGGTCAACTCTGACGTACAGGCCAATTTCCCCTGTTGCCTGTTTAGTCTGCCGCATCTGAATAGGTTATAACCTGGGATCCATATTTTGTTGTCAAAATGATCCTTTATGTGGGTCTCTGTGAATGCTGCAAACATTGCATATGACTGAGCAGTCCCTTGATGTAAGGAATTTTGTTTGTTGACGGCTTTAGACCCTGTATGTTTGCAAAGACAAATGTCGATATATTGATGGAATATAGGGAGGTTTTATTTGCTGGCTCTAATATCTGTTGTTCTGGAGTGGAGGCCAATGACTGTGTCTGCTCCAGAAGTGTTTTCAGTTGGTGTAAGATTGTCATTTCTTGCCAGTCTTTTTTCCTTCCTGGCACTGAAAAACCTCTTTCTCTGAGGAGGTTATGGCTCCCCTCTTTTGTTTCCCATAGTCCGACTGGTCTGTGTCTTCTTGTTCCCTTTAGATGATGTGCCTGGCAGTATGCATTGTAGCATTTTCTTTCATGGAGTGATGAGTGATACATTTAGGAGTGAAATAAGTTACAGGAAGGGGAGTTGCGCCCTCCTGTTGTCATGTGGGTGCAGCATTTTTTGAGATGGTCAAAGGTGCATGTCCCACCTGTTTTACCAGATATACCATGCCTGCAGATACCCAAGGCATGGAATTTGCATAGATTGGAATTTTGTTTGCTAGAATATTTTGTAGCTGCATTTGCTGCTGGTGCATTTTTTCTTTTTGTTTCCCCTCTAGCTGCTACCCCTGTATGGACATAAGTCCTTCCACCAATTTTTCCTGGTAATGTGTCTAACACTATTCCCCGAGGCATCATCCGCTTTTATTCCATCTCCAGCAGTATCGCTATTTTGTACCTCTGTAAATTGAATAGCATTGTCTTACCTGTTTCATCACCAGGGCCATTATCTCCTTTTGGTGCACTGTCCTCTAGGACAACACTAGCACCCTCAAGACTGCCCCGTCCAACCCACCCATTTTATTTTCCCAGCTGTCATACCATGCTGACATGTCTTTCAAGAAGGATATTTTATTGGTGTTCTTGTCTTTTAATATAGATGTAATTTTCATATATAGGTGTATCTTGTTTGGGCAGACCCAAAAACATTTCTCTGATTTATGTCAATTTATATCATGCAAAAACAGTGATTATGTGTGAGTGAGGTGAAAGTGTTGAATGATGATGAAAGTATTTTCTTTTTGGGGATTTTCTTTCTTTTTGGGTCACCCTGCCTCGGTGGGAGACGGCCGACTTGTTAAAAAAAAAAAAAAAAACATCTTTCAACAAACCAGCCATGTGTGTGTATATTTTTTTTTTTTCTCAACAAGTCGGCCGTCTCCCACCGAGGCAGGGTGACCCATAAAAGAAAGAAAATACTTTCATCATCATTCAACACTTTCACCTCACTCACACATAATCACTGTTTTTGCAGAGGTGCTCAGAGCACAACAGTTTAGAAGCATATACGTATAAAGATACACAACATATCCCTCCAAACTGCTAATATCCCAAAACCCCTCCTTTAGAGTGTGTATATATATACGTATATTTCACACACGTTAGCTGGACTTGAGTCCTGGAAATGGGAAGTACAATCCCTGCACTTTAAAGGGAGGGGTTTGGGATATTGGCAGCTTGGAGGGACATCTAAACTGCTGTATCCGAGTGCCTCTGCAAAGACAGTGATTATGTATGAGTGATGGTGAAAGTGTTGAATGATGAAAGTTTTTTCTTTCTTTTTGGGTCACCCTTCCTCAGAAACGGCCGACGTGTTCAAGAAGAAAGGAATGTACGAAAGTATAATGGTACCAACACTCTTATATGGGTGTGAAGCTTGGGTTGCAAATGCTGCAGTGAGGAGGCTGTTGGAGGCAGTGGAGATGTCCTGTCTAAGGGCAATGTGTGGTGTAAATATTATGCAGAGAATTTGGAGTGTGGAAATTAGGAGGTGTGGAGTTACTAAAAGTATTAGTCATAGGGCTGAAGAGGGTTTGTTGAGGGGGTTTGATCATTTAGAGAGAATGGATCAAAGTAGAATGACTTGGAGAGTGTATAAAACCTCCTTTACCCCTTCCCTCCAACCTTTTCGTCCTCGAAAAGGTTGGAGGGAAGGGGTAAAGGAGGTTTTATGTGTGAGGGACTTTGACTTCCAGCAAGCATACATGTTAGATAGGAGTGAATGGAGACAAATGCTTTTTAGGACTTGATGTACTGTTGGAGTGTAAGGAAGATACCATTTATGAAGGGATTCGGGGAAACGGGCAGGCCAGACTTGAGTCCTGGAGATAGGAAGTACAGTGCACTCTGAAGGAGGGGTGTTAATGTTGCAGTTTTATAACTGTAGTGTAAGCGTGCCTCTGGCAAGACAGTGATGGAGTGAATGATAAAAGTTTTTCTTTTTTGGGCCACCCTGCCTTGGTGGGAGATGGCTGATATATATATATATATATATATATATATATATATATATATATATATATATATATATATATATATATATATGGGGTGGTAGGGGAAGTGGAATATTCAAACGACTTCAGGAAGAAATCCAAATATTCTTCCTTGAAGCCTTTTTATCCACTTCTCCGAGGCTCGGAGGATCTCACCTTCAAGGACCATAACATTGTATCAATCGCATCTGCTAGAAAAATGACAGGATGGATAATGAGAACCTTCAAAACTAGGGGGGCCAAGCCCATGATGACACTCTTCAGGTCACTTGTTCTATCTAGGCTGGAATATTGCTGCACACTAACAGCACCTTTCAAGGCAGGTGAAATTGCCGACCTAGAAAATGTACAGAGAACTTTCACGGCGCGCATAACGGAGATAAAACACCTCAATTACTGGGAGCGCTTGAGGTTCCTAAACCTGTATTCCCTGGAACGCAGGAGGGAGAGATACATGATTATATACACCTGGAAAATCCTAGAGGGACTAGTACCGAACTTGCACACGAAAATCACTCACTACGAAAGCAAAAGACTTGGCAGACGATGCACCATCCCCCCAATGAAAAGCAGGGGTGTCACTAGCACGTTAAGAGACCATACAATAAGTGTCAGGGGCCCGAGACTGTTCAACTGCCTCCCAGCACACATAAGGGGGATTACCAACAGACCCCTGGCAGTCTTCAAGCTGGCACTGGACAAGCACCTAAAGTCAGTTCCTGATCAGCCGGGCTGTGGCTCGTACGTTGGTTTGCGTGCAGCCAGCAGCAACAGCCTGGTTGATCAGGCTCTGATCCACCAGGAGGCCTGGTCACAGACCAGGCCGCGGGGGCGTTGACCCCCGGAACTCTCTCCAGGTAAACTCCAGGTATATATATATATATATATATATATATATATATATATATATATATATATATATATATATATATATATACGTATATATATATTATATTCACACATACAGTATATATAATATATAGTATCAAATTGACCCAGTCTACCCACTCACTTCCTGATGCTTGCGTATAGCTAAACCCGTATGGCCAGTTTTTGTCAGTCTCAGCTCTGTGCGGTTCTTGGAAAAACTCATATAAAACCAGATGAACCATTCTGAAAGCTTCACAACCTTATACAATCAATATTTTTGCATAGAATAGTGGGAAGTTGGTCACGCGAGTGTAATGGTAATTACGGGGAGAGTAAAACAAGATAATTGTTATGAGTGGGTAATTAATGCGTGGAGTCAGTATTAATTACATGTGTTCACTGATGACATTATAGTCATTGACGACAGGTATATTATAAATGTGGCCAGTCATCTATTTTTTTATCATATCTAGTCAGACATGGGTGTTCTCACCTCATTATAATAATATCTATCCATGGTTGAAATACACACATACAGGTGTGGGGGGGGGAAGAGTAGCGTGTACTCGCCTAGTTGTGGTTGTAGGGGTCGAGTCATAGCTCCTGGCCCCGCCCCTTAAAGGTTGCGGGTTTGGGTTGTGGGTTTAGCGCTTAGTTTTGATTGTAATAATAATAATTAATAGTATAATTTTAAGAGGAATCTGTCCAAATGAGTCATGGTGTCACAGACTCAACACTTATGGAGGCAAATATTACTTATGGACATAAAAAATAACGTAATATTATCTTGGTGTCATGGGAATTATTTGGTTGGGTAAACTAACGTAAGGGAAGCCAACCTAAAATACCCTTACTCCACCAGCGGTAAATATGGGACTAGCCTAGAGATATTAAAAATCACTTAATTGTTGATTGTTTATGCCTCCTAAAATAATTTGCTCGAGAAATGACAATTTGTGAAAGGGAGTAGATATGCTTGTACCTAAAAAAAAAAAATGATTCCTCATAGACATCAGATCTCCATATTAGCCAGCCAAGCTAGTGTTTTCTGACCAGCATTTTAAGCAGATCAAATACAATATTTGAGAAATATGTAAATAATCTGGATTTACAGGTGTTGTGAAATATTTTATGTTCGTTAAAACGAGGTTTTGTCATTTAAATGCTCTACGAGTTTTATTCGTCTATGAAAAAGGAGGATCAGAGGAGAATGTTGAGGTGTGTGAGAGGAGGATCGAGTCCCTCACAGCAGGTCTTGATCCTATTTTACCAACACAAACAAGCCTCGCTAGAGGAGCTGTGAAGGAACTCCCAAAATATTAACATCATGCCAGTTTAGCTCACTTTAAACTATCCAGCGTCGCGTGAATCGAAACAGAGACCTAAATAAAAAAGTAGAATATTCTTGAATGTACTAAGAGAGGCATGAATACTGTGTGAAGATGAGAGATGAGGGAGGAGATGTCTGGGTTCCTGACTTCCCCTGCACAGCTCCACCATGCTTTCCTGAATGTTGTTTCTAGTACGCATGTGGGATGTTTGATGGATTTGACTTTATTTTATCTCGCCATTGGGCTTCATGGCATCTAAAATGACTTTATGACACAGGTCAGTGACTAGTGTGTTAGTGTAGCATAGAGGATTGTTGGATCAACGCGTAATTTGGCCCACAGAAGTGTAAATATTGTCGGGTATCAACATTAAGAATATGGCGACGCAGACAAACAGTTGTGGTGGCAGTGGTAACATTACGATTGAAAAGACAGGGACGTCATCGTGGGCTGGCATTGTTGGTGGGAGTAAAAATGAGGGTGTTGGAGATAATGGCAAGTTATGTGGAGGGGAGAAGCAAGTGAATAGTGAGTGTAACGAGGCAGCAGCTGGTGAGGCTACATCAACTGTCACTGGTGCTACTGTTATTACCACCACTGGTGGCACTGTCACTGGCACCCCTGGTGCCACCCTCGACGACCTTGACCCTGAAGAACTGGCACAGTTCACTGAAATCCGCACCAAGAAGGACCGCTTCAAGAAGAGGGAGAGCAGCCGGGGCTGGAGGAGAGAGAAGCGGGGGGGACGTAGGGAATATATAGACTGGGACCCTAGACATGCAGAGAGGAGTGACGGGGGTGCCACCAGGGGCAGGGGAAAGCGACCCCTCAGAGACGCTACCCCGAAGTTGATGAACGGCCCCGTCGAGGCGGACGAGGAGGTTGTGGAAGAGGTGGAGCCTAGCCCTGAACTAGTGACTGAAGAGGAGAAGGTGCAATATGTTCCAGCTCCTGCGCCGAGCGTGAACATTTGGGAGAAGCGTCAGAGCGGCCCCGTACCTGTTGGCGTTCCCGAGGCTTCGGATCCACCTGTATATGGTGAGTATAAATGAATGTTTTGCTTTACAAGTAGTGTCCCCCCAAGGGAGGTTTCTTGACACTGATTTGGATCTGTGATGTAGTTCCCTGAATTGAGGCTGAATACCTTCCATCCCCATCCCCACAGGCGCTGTATAATCCTACAGGTTTAGTGCTCTCCCATGATTATTATAATAATTTACAAGTTGTGTGTGTACTCAGCCATGGTTCGCATGTTTCACTCTGCCGTTAACATCTATGACAATTTTAATAAGAGTAGATGACTGGTCCTCACTGTATTTTAGCTATTAATTATAGTCCAGATTACATAAGTTCTAGTATTTGTGTGCACCTGTACCTAAATAAATTATCAAACGTATTAATGTGTGTAAATTACCTAGGATAACCCCAGAAAGTCAGTTACTTATTTCTGTTTTACAGTATTGAGTTTGTTTTACATTTGAAATGCAGTATTTTGGTATGCAAGTGGTAAAAAGAGGCAACAGAACATCAGGCAGTCGTGCGTCACAACAGCTGCCTCCAGAACCAAGCTCGGACAGGCGTGTCTCCGTGTCCTTTCCATGGAATGCACTAAGTTGCATGGGCATGTGTAATTCTCAAGGAGGTGGGGGGCATGGCCAACAGCATTGACAACAACACACATCCACAAACTAATTCACCACACCAGATGACTAACACCCAGGTACTTACCTATTTACTGGGTGAATGGGGACAGAAGATGTAAGGAAACACATTCCAGGTTTCCACCCTTGCCAGGGATTGAACCACGGACATTCAGTGTGTGAGGCGAAAGTGTTGCCTACCAGGCCACAGGACACCTATGTCTATTGCACAGGGAACAAAACTAATATGCTCTGTCTTGGCTTACTGATGAACATAGTAATAACAGTGGAAATAAGTGTTAGGAGCTATGGTCACTCTTCAGAGTACATTATAATTCTTATTTCTGTTCAATTTTTTATTATTATATTTTTATTACTGGGGTACTTAAGGTGATGCTGTGCTTGGAAAATTTCATACATTGTAATAAGACTGAGCTGGGCCCAAGACAGTTGCCCTGCTCACTCTATGGCTCTTCAAATAATTGTTCGTCTATAAAAAAAATGCTGTAGGTTGTATTTGCACACCTGGGAAAGGTAAGTTCCAGATTAGCTGGCCTGTAATGGCTGTATGAGTCTGCAAGTTGCTAGCACTAGTAAAGTGGGTGACCAGGAGGTCAGCAGTGAAGCCTGGCCTCAGGCTGGACTGCAGAGGTAGAAGTACCCTCAAAACCTGTCACAGGTAAAGCACAAATAAAATACAGGTACATCATTTGTGAATAGGAACCTTGGTATTGTGTATATGTCATTGGAATAGGAACCTTGGTATTGTGTATACGTCATTTGAATAGGAACCTTGGTATTGTGTATACGTCATTGGAATAGGAACCTTGGTATTGTGTATACGTCATTGGAATAGGAACCTTGGTATTGTGTATACGTCATTTGAATAGGAACCTTGGTATTGTATATACGTCATTTGAATAGGAACCTTGGTATTGTGTATACGTCATTTGAATAGGAACCTTGGTATTGTGTATACGTCATTTGAATAGGAACCTTGGTATTGTGTATACGTCATTGGAATAGGAACCTTGGTATTGTATATACGTCATTTGAATAGGAACCTTGGTATTGTGTATATGTCATTTGAATAGGAACCTTGGTATTGTGTATACGTCATTGGAATAGGAACCTTGGTATTGTGTATACGTCATTTGAATAGGAACCTTGGTATTGTATATACGTCATTTGAATAGGAACCTTGGTATTGTGTATACGTCATTTGAATAGGAACCTTGGTATTGTGTATACGTCATTGGAATAGGAACCTTGGTATTGTGTATACGTCATTGGAATAGGAACCTTGGTATTGTGTAAATGTCATTTGAATAGGAACCTTGGTATTTTATATACAGTGGACCCCCGCTTAACAATCACCTCCCAATGCGACCAATTATGTAAGTGTATTTATGTAAGTGCGTTTGTACGTGTATGTTTGGGGGTCTAAAATGGACTAACCTACTTCACAATATTGCTTATGGGAACAAATTCGGTCAGTACTGGCACCTGAACATACTTCTGAAATGAAAAAATATCGTTAACCGGGGGTCCACTGTAATTATTTAAGCACAGTTGCACACATTTCAGATTGTCATAATTGTCTTGCATAACAGTACATGTGTAAATTAACTAGGCTAACCCAAAACAGTTCACTGGTATAAGGTATACATTACATCCTCATAAAAAATAAAACATTTTTTCTGGATGAGAGAGAAATATTGATGCCGTGTAATGCAGTGACCGCAGTCAAGAGAGATTTGGACACAGGAAAGCCATTGAGCCAGGAAAACATTGAATAATCAAATCTATTAGCTAGTTGTCCATTATTAAAAATATTGGATAATTTAATCCAATGAATAAGGAAACCCATGAAATTATAAATATTGTACTGCTATTATTGTTCATTATAGTATTCTGCTTGACTTGTTTTAAGTCTTACATTTGCCTAAGGCCAGGTGCCAGATCAACCAGGCTGTGATAAATATGTGGACCAGCAGGCCACAAGTAGCAGCAGCCTGGCTGACCAGACAAGCCCTTACAAGGCATGAAAGGCCATGTTTCCTGGTGACTTCATGATTTAGTCACTAGGCTAAATGTTATTTGCGGCCTGTAGGCCCACATGGCCATCACAGCCTTGGTGCCATGATAATGGTTTGCTGGTAGGAGATACAAGGTGATCATCCTTGGATGTACAGTATATATACAGCTTCATTTTCACCTATGCATTTTATTAGGTTTCTCCTACACTTTCCATTCTCTCTCACTTTAGTAAATTGCATTTTAATGTGTAGATTACAGACCTGGCTCAGTGTGTGTGTCAAATAACAAAATGGTGTTGTCTGATAGTACATTAGGATGATAAACACATGAGTACTGTATAGTACATGAGAGAGACAACAAAAGCTCATATGGCCTGTATTCAGGTTATCTGCTCAGAAAAAAAACAAAATACTCTCTGACCTACTGCTGCTATCTAGAAAGATGAGATGATAGTAAAGCTGAAGGCTCTCTCCATGCACTCCATTCTTACAGGCACAATGCTTGCAGGAAACCAAACAGTTGATGAAATTACTGTTGCCACATAGGACAAAGATTGATGGAAATGAAATGGAAGAGGATGGTGTAGAGCTTCGAACACTTACAACTATTACTAATGCATTTTAAATTCAGAGCACTATATTTGAGGAATTAATCATCTTGTTCACTGTTAAGCTCTTATACACACTAGAAAATATGTACAATGCACCTAATTATTTTATAAGTAGTGCTGTACAAATTTTACTCAGTTGTGTTTGCAGGATGTTGAGTCATAGCTCTTGGCCCTGCTTGTTTCCCCCTAGTTAGTGTTCAACAGGATTCGGTGTTCCAGCTGCCAGTGTCGAAATAAATTTTTCCACATCCACACTGAATTATTTATACAGCAGTTACACATAACTGGAGAACAAGTTCTTGTTCTGTGTAGGCAAAAAAAAAAAAAAAATGGAGATTAGCTTGTTTGTAGATTCGGGAGGCTGAGTGATAGCTCTCACAACTCAGATTCACACCACATAACTTAGGTAAGATTTGTTAGGAAACAGGCCAAGTGTTTCCTGAATGTGGATCTTAGTCATATGACGACCCACAGCTGGAGCTTTTGGTCATCTGACTGAGGTTTTCCACTAGCCTACTGGTCTTACCTATATTAATAAGATAAGAATAAGATATAGGAGGTGTTCGACATTTTTAAACAACAGTTACCCACCCAGGATGACCACAAAAATCACTCATGAGCCATGTCCTAACCCTTTTTCCATTGTATTAAAATGTTTTTGTCACCAGGAACTCAACCACAGTCGACTAACACCCAGGTACCTATTTGCTGCTAGGTGAACAGGACAACAGGTGTAAGGAAACGTGTCGAAATGTTTCCACCCGCCGGGAATCGAACCCGGGCCCTCCGTGTGTGAAGCGGGAGCTTTAGCCACCAGGCCACCGGGCCACATAAGACTATACAATAAGCCATCACCCTCCAAGGCAGGGTGATCCAGACTAAAACACTTTAAACAACATTTACTCAATCATCTTTCCAAGTGTATGCTGACATCACATTAAAATTACACCTCTGACTGCCATGTTCTCACACCACCTTTATGGCCATTTTATTGAGAAAATGTTTTGTTCACCAGGAACTTTTATCAATTTGGACTTTGTCAATCTGGATAATTGGTAAAGTTCCTGGTGAACTAAATGACTTCCCAATAGAATTCCATAAACTGTATATTGTGTCTAACAAACATAATTTCCAGTATACGTTACCATTCTTGTACAGACCAGGCTTCCTGGATGATCAAGTGATCACTTAGGCTGTTTGTGGTAGCAGTAGGCAGTTCAAAATCGATACCACAGCCCAGCAGATAAGGAACCAAGGAAAACGGGGAAATAGTTATGCAAATATTGTACTTAACCCTCTCAGTGGCTGTCATCTAGAGTTGTCACTGAGGCCAGGGTTCCCCCATGTCTTCTACATCATGAGCTCAGCTCAGCTCAGATAAGCTGTAAGTGGTAAACTTTGTGCACTTGCTGGGCTGTTTCTTATGCTCAGTTGATAGAACAGAAAATGCACTAGCAAAATTAATTAAAATCTACTCAAATGAAGCAATGGAATTGATTTAAAATGGGATTCAGTGGGAGAAAAATATTCTATACCATTTCAGAAGACCCTTTTTTTTTTAATGAACACTGGGATTAATGTTCCTTTAAAGGATCTGGACAGTGATGAAAGAGTTAATTAAGTAGGTTAGATAAGTTATTTAGTACTGTATTGGCCACCTAAATTTTAGCCTGGCTAGGTTGCTGTGATATTGGTGTATCACTAATTTGCTTAACTGTGTGTGTATGTTTTTCTTGGGGAGGTGAGGGGGGTGCAATTCTTTGGGTGATGCAGAGTTGTTTTTTTCTTAATTTTGTATTATCTCTCTCATTGCCTCTGGCAAGACAGTAATGAAGCGAGTGATGATGAAAGTGTTTCATCTTTTTTTTTTTGAGTCATCCTACCTCAGTGGGAAATGGCTAGTGTGTTAAAATAATAGAAAAATTTGTCTTGTATTGTTATTTTCCATTGACAAATCTTTCTCTTCAAATAGCTCCTTTTTTTTATTATAGTATAATACAGCCTCTCCTCACTTAACGACTGAGTTTTGTTCCTAAGACCACGTTGCTAAACAAATTCATCGCTAAGTGAGGAGCATATTATAATGGTAGTGGGTTTGTGTCACCTTTGCACCATTTATAACATTTCTGGTAGATTTTTAAATGTTTATACAGTAGTGTACTGTATGTTGTAATAAACAGAATAGAGGAAATCAGCTCTAATATACGTTATTTAGGATTTGAGCATTAGATGGAGGGAGATTAGAAGAAAGTGTGAGGAGTAGAGAAAAGGATGTATGAATAGCAGAGGAAGTTGTGAGCCATGAAGGGATTGATGTGTGAAAATAAAACTAGCACATTGCTGGGCATACTACTCTGCAAGATTCTTGAGGGTGTTGGAACTAGGACAAGAATGTAAGTGGTGTGTGTGTGTGTGTGTGTGTGTGTGTGTGTGTGTGTGTGTGTGTGTGTGTGTGTGTGTGTGTGTGTGTGTGTGTGTGTGTGTGTGGTGGTCCCCTCATGCAGGTGCTGCAACCCCTTACCCCCCCCCCCTCCTTGCCACATGCTTCTCCATTCACCTAGACCTACACAAGTGCTCCACTTCATTGTATGTTGACTCCTGCTCATTCATCCCCTCTTCTCCACTCTCCCAAACCCCCCTTATTCCTCTTGTCACCTCTCCTCCCTCTCCCCAACCTTTCCCTGCCTTCTCTCTCCACGCCACTCAACTCTGCCACCAAGTCTTCCTTTCCCAATCCTGCCTCTTTCATCTCTCTTCTTCCACGTCTCTGCTCTTTCCTCACTCCCCCACTTCTTCCCCTCCCCTCTCTCTCTGACTCTCCCTCCTTGCTTTAGTGTCGACATTGGCTACCTCATGGGAGTTGTCTTGATAAACTTCATTAAACTAGGTACGGTATCCATCCAATTTTTGGGATGAGGAGTTAGGAGTTACTGATTTTTCTGAAAATTTTTGTACCTTTTTTCTTTTATTAGTAACTCGTATGCATTTGAGCATGAAACTAGCTCCCTAATTTCCAAAACTGTACCAGGTGTGTTGTTGGCTACATATACACCATAGAATAACAGGAACTGGGGGAGAAAATCAGAGTACAAATGTTCTCTCGTCCCTAATTCAGTACAATTATTGTAGTTTAAATTGCAGTGTGTTACTTCATCAGAAGTAATTGTTTCCAGTGCTTCAGAGTGCATGTTGTTTCCACTGCTCTAGAGTACATGTTTCCAGTGCTCCAGAGTGCCTGTAACGCCTTTAAATATTGTAGCTCAGCAGTTTATGCAGAAGTATTCCATCGAGTGTTGCAGAAGAACATTTCTCAGGCAGTGGTCCATGACCTCTGGTGGGCAGCAAGGTGTCATTGAGTGAGCTGAGGACAGTCACGTGAGATTATTTCTCCCAGCATGCTGTGCTAAAGTTGGCGGGGTCATTGACAAAAAAATATCACAACCAGTCAAGATGTGAACTCAGGAAATTAAACAATTGTGGATGTTTGTATCACTCACGACGTGAAATTATTTAGAATAATGTTAATGGAAGACGACAGAGTTAACCACCATGAAAAATTGGGATAATAATATCTTTATTTCTACAAGTATATGTACGAGGTATACAGACCATAGCTGATATCAGTGACATACTACTATATAGAAAGCCCCTTGTTGTGCAGTGCATTTCCCGCAAATCAGGTCAGTTCTGTCCCGGGATGCCTCTCACACCAGTCCACTAACACCCAGGTACCCATTTTACTGATGGGTGAACATGGACAACCGATGTAAGGAAACACGCCCAGTGTTTCCACCCTTGCCAGGAATCGAATCCGGGCCCCCTCAGCGTGTGAAACGAGAGCTTTGACCACGGTGATAATCGAATGAGTTGTTGACCAGATCAATCCAAATGTGCAAAGTTATGCAGTTTTGGAGAGGAGAAACTGGAGGTATGAGTATTGAATAGGAAGAGAAAATTCTCACATGATGCAGGGAAAACATCTAGAAGTGAACATCACAGCAGAAAACACACAACAAAATAAACAGTTCAGGAAGTGGGGGAACTCTCTATTTTACTCTTCTAGTTGTATTGAACTGATTAACTGTTTCACTTGTTCTTCCCCGTGTTTCACTTGTTCTTCCCCGTGTTTCACTTGTTCTTCCCCGTGTTTCACTTGTTCTTCCCCGTGTTTCACTTGTTCTTCCCCGTGTTTCACTTGTTCTTCCCCGTGTTTCACTTGTTCTTCCCCGTGTTTCACTTGTTCTTCCCCGGTTTCACTTGTTCTTCCCCGTGTTTCACTTGTTCTTCCCCGTGTTTCACTTGTTCTTCCCCGTGTTTCACTTGTTCTTCCCGTTTTCACTTGTTCTCCCCGTGTTTCACTTGTTCTTCCCCGTGTTTCACTTGTTCTTCCCCGTGTTTCACTTGTTCTTCCCCGTGTTTCACTTGTTCTTCCCCGTGTTTCACTTGTTCTTCCCCGTGTTTCACTTGTTCTTTTCCGCGTTTCACTTGTTCTTTCCCGCGTTTCACTTGTTCTTTCCCGCGTTTCACTTGTTCTTTCCCGTGTTTCACTTGTTCTTCCCCGTGTTTCACTTGTTCTTCCCAGTGTTTCACTTGTTCTTCCCAGTGTTTCACTTGTTCTTCCCAGTGTTTCACTTGTTCTTCCCAGTGTTTCACTTGTTCTTCCCCGTGTTTCACTTGTTCTTCCCCGTGTTCTACTTGTTCTTCCCCGTGTTCTACTTGTTCTTGGCCTTGTGTGTGGGTGGAGGTTAGTGTGGCGGCGGCCTTCCTTAAGGTGAAGACCGAGGCTGTTGCACTCTTACCAGGGGAAGGGGAGGGGGGAAGTGCTTCTGTCTTCCGGTGACAAAGTACTGGGGGAGGGGGAACCCTTTTTCAGTGGTGGGGGTTGTTTGACGGGAGGGTTGAGGTGCGAGGGTTTGATGGGGAGGTGGTTGAGGTGTGAGGGTTGTTTGATGGGGAGGGGTTGAGGGTGGAGGGTTGTTTGATGGGGAGGGGTTGAGGTGTGAGGTTGTTTGATGGGGAGGGGTTGAGGTGTGAGGGTTGTTTGATGGGGAGGGGTTGAGGTGTGAGGGTTGTTTGATGTGGAGGAGTTGAGGTGTGAGGGTTGTTTGATGGGGAGGGGTTGAGGTGTGAGGGTTGTTTGATGGGGAGGGGTTGAGTGTGAGGGTTGTTTGATGGGAGGGGTTGAGGTGTGAGGGTTGTTTTGATGGGGAGGGGTTGAGGTGTGAGGGTTGTTTGATGGGGAGGGGTTGAGGTGTGAGGGTTGTTTGATGGGAGGGGTTGAGGTGTGAGGGTTGTTTGATGGGGAGGGGTTGAGGTGTGAGGGTTGTTTGATGGAGAGGGGTTGAGGTGTGAGGGTTGTTTGATGGGGAGGGGTTGAGGTGTGAGGGTTGTTTAGTGGGAGGGGTGAGGTGTGAGGGTTTGATGGGGAGGGGTTTGAGGTGTGAGGGTTGTTATAATGGGAGGGGTTGAGTGTGTGAGGGTTGTTTGATGGGGAGGGGTTGAGGTGTGAGGGTTGTTAGATGGGAGGGTTGAGGGTGAGGGTGTTGATGGGGAGGGGTTGAGGTGTGAGGTGTTTGATGGGGAGGGGTTGAGGTGTGAGGGTTTGATGGGGAGGGTTGAGGTGTGAGTGTTGTTTGATGGGAGGGGTTGAGGTGTGAGGTTGTTTGAGGGAGGGTTGGGTGTGAGGGTTGTTTGATGGGGATGGGTTGAGGTGAGGGTTGTTAGATGGGGAGGGGTTGAGGTGCGAGGGTTTGATGGGGAGGGTGAGGTGGAGGTTGTTTGATGTGGGGGTTGGGTGTGAGGGTTGTTTGATGTGGAGGAGTTGAGGTGTGAGGGTTGTTTGATGTGGAGGAGTTGAGTGTGAGGGTGTTTGATGTGTGAGAGTTGAGGTGTGGGGTTGTTTGAGGGGAGTTGAGGTGTGAGGTTGTTTGATGGTGGAGTGAGGTGTGAGGTTGTTTGTTGGAGGAGTTGGAGTGGGGTTGTTTGATGGGAGGGGTTGAGGTGTGAGGGTTGTTTGATGGGGAGGGTTTGAGGTGTGAGGGTTGATAGGAAGGGGGTTGAGGTGTGAGGGTTGATAGGAAGGGGTTAAAGTGTACATGACAAAGAACATTGCAGCAGGCCTACTGTCCCATGTGAGGCAGGTCCAAGTCTCCCACCGGCTTAACGCTTATGACTTAACCTAGTCAGGTCAGGTCACATTCACTTAAGGAGCACGACATCAGACCTACTAGCACAAGCTAGTCACGTCCAACTCACACCCACTCATGTATTTATCTAACCTATTTTTAAAACTACACAACGTCTTAGCTTCTATAACTGTACTCGGGAGTTTGTTCCACTCATCCACAACTGTATTACCAAACCAGTGCTTTCCTATATCCTTCCTGAATCTGAATTTTTCCAACTTAAAACCATTGCTGCGAGTCCTGTCTAGGCTAGATATTTTTAGCACGCTATTTACATCCCCTTTATTTATTCCTGTCTTCTATTTATGCACCTCAATCATATCCCCCCCCCCTCTAATTCTACGCCTTTCTAGAGAGTGCAGATTCAGGGCCTCAGTCTATCTTCATAGGGAAGATTTCTGATACATGGGATCAACTTTGTCATCTTCCTTTGTACGTTTTCCAGAGCATTTATATCCATCCAGCGCATTGTTTGACAGGAAGGGGGGGGATGAGGGTTGAGGTGACTGAGCAGTTGAGCTGGATGTGTTAGTTGAACTGAGCCAGTTAGTGTATGTTGCAAGGTTCTGCAATATGGCTTGTAGTTTGCTAAACTGAATCATCAGTCTACGGCACGGATGGGGTTTGAACCTGTGGTTTATTATTTGCAATCGTATTGTTACCATTTCGTGAGTCATGAACCATCAGTGTAAACATGGTCACACCGAGGTACTGTTTTATTGTACTCGTGTATTACCAAGTGGACTCTGTTGCTGTTAACAAGTGGACTAGTATTGTACTTAATGAGACGTGTATGATAGTACCGAGGGATGTCTCGTCATACATTAATGGTATATAATACCGATAAGCTGATAAATTAAGTACATAAGAATGAGCATTGCAGCAGGCCTATTGGCCTGCAACGGTATGATGGGCAACGGTAAACAATATGATGTTCAATGAGGACAAATTCCAACTACTCCGTTATGGAAAACTGGAGGAGATAATAACTAGAACAGAGTATACTACTGACTCCGGCCATACAATAGAGCGGAAAAATAATGTAAGGGACCTGGGAGTAGTAATGTCTGAGGATCTCACTTTCAAGGATCACAACAGTGCCACGATCGCACGTGCAAAGAAAATGATAGGATGGATAATGAGAACTTTCAAAACGAGAGATGCCAAGCCCATGATGATCCTTTTCAAATCACTTGTTCTCTCTAGGCTGGAATACTGCTGTACATTAACATCTCCATACAAAGCAGGTGAAATCGCAGATCTATGAGAGTGTACAGAGATCCTTTACTGCACGTATAAGTTCTGTCAAGCACCTTAACTACTGGAACGCTTGAAAGCACTTGACTTGTACTCGTTGGAACGCAGGAGGGAGAGATATATCATAATCTACACTTGGAAAATCTTGGAAGGAATGTCCCAAATCTGCACACAGAAATCACTCCCTACGAAAGTAAAAGACTGGGCAGGCGATGCAAAATGCCGCCAATAAAAAGTAGGGGCGCCATTGGTACACTAAGAGAAAACACCATAAGTGTCCGGGGCCCAAAACTGTTCAACAGCCTCCCATCAAGCATTAGGGGAATTGCCAATAAACCCCTCGCTGCCTTCAAGAGAGAGCTGGACAGATACCTAAAGTCAGTGCCGGATCAGCCGGGCTGTGGCTCGTACGTCGGACTGCGTGCGGCCAGCAGTAACAGCCTAGTTGATCAGGCCCTGATCCATCGGGAGGCCTGGTCATGGACCGGGCCGCGGGGGCGTTGATCCCCGGAATAACCTCCAGGTAACCTCCAGGTAGGCATGTCCAAGTCACGTACTGGTCCAAGTCACATCCACTTAAGAAGGAAGAAGCACTGCATCAGACACTTGTGTATCTGCACCCAGGTGTTGTACATGTCTTATGAGGGAGATGGTGGTGGTTGTGGTGGTGGTACATTTGTCAGGAAGCAACAGTCTCCTGACACAGGTCACAATCACATGATAATCCGTTCACTGGTTAAGCATCCGCTGGTCTATCATCACAGAGTAGTGTATCCTAACATCCTTACAAGGTCATTCATTACTACAGAGTAGTGTTTATAGATTGCAACATTTGGGCATCTTTACTGATGAAACGTTTCGCCTACACAGTAGACTTCTTCAGTCAAATACAAAGGGAGCAGTAGTAATGAAATAAGGATGATGTAATCAGTCCATCATGCTTGGAGAAAAAGTATTTGAGGTGGTCAGTCCCTTAACCTGGAGAAGAGTTCAGCTCCATGGTCTGGAACATTATTTTTATTATTATGAAGGTGAAACATGAGAACGGAGCCTTAAATACTGTGGAAGGTGAGGCGGGAGATCTGGAAGACGTTGTTGGGGGATGGGATCCAGTAGTGGAAGTGAGAAAGCAGATCCATATGGAATCCAACCCTTCTTCTCACTCTTAACTAGTAGATACGCGATGAAGAACGGAAGATGTCGTCTTTACCAAGATACCGTTTGCTATAGTGTCTGACAGTATTGTCGATAATGGTATAAAAACCGGTAAATTGAAGATTAAGACACGTTGCAACAGTTGGATTGTTAGGAGGCAGGGAGTCAGACATGTGGGTGTGGGTTGGATTTGCCTAGCATAGGTCAGTAGGCCTGCTGCACTGCTCCAGTCTTATATTTGATACATAAATAACCCGCACATAAAAGAGAGAAGCTTACGACGACGTTTCGGTCCGACTTGGACCATTTACAAAGTCAGTTTTATTGAATAGGATGGAAAACGTAAATGGGGTGGGAAAACTATTAAATTCGGTAGTAAATCCATTAAATAGAGTGGAAGATTTATTAGACTGGGTGGAAAATCTATTAAATACGGTTGAAAAATTTATTAGTTTGGAAATACCTATCAAATAGGGTAGAAAACCCATTCATAGGGTGTGACTTTGTAAATGGTGAAAGTCGGACCGAAACGTCGTCGTAAGCTCTCTTTTATGTGCGGGTTATTTGTGTATCGTTCCAGTCACGGTATTGTGCCTTTTTTGTTATTTATATTTGATGGAAGACGGGTCAGGTTAAGCTAGGCTGTTGGAGAGAGCGAGCTGCAGAACTAAGGAACAATATGAAAGGCTTGCAAAGTCCTCCTCCCTCTGTTCTTTCCCCACCACCTTCATCCCCCTGCCAGCCACCCTTTCTTTCACACGTTCTACCCCGTCCCTTCCCCCGTCACCTCCCCACAAGCGGTGATATCCGCCAATTTTCCCTTGGTAGCGGAATGCTGTATGAAAGCCAGAGTCAGCAGTGACCAGTTTGTGGCTCACCGCTCATACTGACTCCTCTCCTCACTGATTGATAGTGTACTGTAGTAGGTCTGTAATAATTATCATGTGATTGATAGTGTACTGTAGTAGGTCTGTAATAATTATCATGTGATTGATAGTGTACTGTAGTAGGTCTGTAATAATTATCATGTGATTGATAGTGTACTGTAGTAGGTCTGTAATAATTATCATGTGATTGATAGTGTACTGTAGTAGGTCTGTAATAATTATCATGTGATTGATAGTGTACTGTAGTAGGTCTGTAATAATTATCATGTGATTGATAGTGTACTGTAATAGTTATCGTGTGATTGATAGTGTACTGTAATAGTTATGTGTGTGATTGATAGTGTACTGTAATAGTTATCGTGTGATTGATAGTGTACTGTAATAGTTATCGTGTGATTGATAGTGTACTGTAATAGTTATCGTGTGATTGATAGATGTGTATTGTATTAATAGTTATCGTGTGATTGATAGTGTACTGTAATAGTTATCGTGTGATTGATAGTGTACTGTAGTAGGTCTGTAATAATTATCATGTGATTGATAGTGTACTGTAATAGTTATCGTGTGATTGATAGTGTACTGTAATAGTTATCGTGTGATTGATAGTGTACTGTAATAGTTATCGTGTGATTGATAGTGTACTGTAGTAGTCTGTAATAATATCATGTGATTGATAGTGTACTGTAATAGTTATCGTGTGATTGATAGTGTACTGTAATAGTTATCGTGTGATTGATAGTGTACTGTAATAGTTATCGTGTGATTGATAGTGTACTGTAGTAGGTCTGTAATAATTATCATGTGATTGATAGTGTACTGTAATAGTTATCGTGTGATTGATAGTGTACTGTAATAGTTTATCGTGTGATTGATAGTGTACTGTAGTAGGTCTGTAATAATTATCATGTGATTGATAGTGTACTGTAATAGTTATCGTGTGATTGATAGTGTACTGTAATAGTTATCGTGTGATTGATAGTGTACTGTAATAGTTATCGTGTGATTGATAGTGTACTGTAGTAGGTCTGTAATAATTATCATGTGATTGATAGTGTACTGTAATAGTTATCGTGTGATTGATAGTGTACTGTAATAGTTATCGTGTGATTGATAGTGTACTGTAATAGTTATCGTGTGATTGATAGTGTACTGTAGTAGGTCTGTAATAATTATATAGTGATTAAATTAGTGACTGTAATAGTTATCGTGTGATTGATAGTGTACTGTCAAAATAGTTATACGTGTGATTGTGAGGTAAATGTAGTGTACTGTAATAGTTATCGTGTGATTGATAGTGTACTGTAGTAGGTCTGTAATAATTATCATGTGATTGATAGTGTACTGTAATAGTTATCGTGTGATTGATAGTGTACTGTAATAGTTATCGTGTGATTGATAGTGTACTGTAATAGTGATCTGTGATTTATAGTGTATTGATAGTGTCTGTAATATTATCGTGTGATTGATAGTGTACTGTAATAGTTATCGTGTGATTGATAGTGTACTGTAATAGTTATCGTGTGATTGATAGTGTACTGATAGTTTGGATTTGTAATAGTTATCATGTGATTGATAGTGTACTGTAATAGTTATCGTGTGATTGATAGTGTAAGTCTGTAATATTATCAGTGTGATTGATAGTGTACTGTAATAGTTATCGTGTGATTGATAGTGTACTGTAGTAGGTCTGTAATAATTATCATGTGATTGATAGTGTACTGTAATAGTTATCGTGTGATTGATAGTGTACTGTAATAGTTATCGTGTGATTGATAGTGTACTGTAATAGTTATCGTGTGATTGATAGTGTACTGTTAATTATGATATTATCGTGTGATTGATAGTGTACTGTAATAGTTATCGTGTGATTTAGTACTGAATAGTTACGTGTGATGATAGGTACTGTAATAATTATCATGTGATTGATAGTGTACTGTAATAGTTATCGTGTGATTGATAGTGTACTGTAGTAGGTCTGTAATAATTATCATGTGATTGATAGTGTACTGTAATAGTTATCGTGTGATTGGTAGTGTTACTGTAATAGTTATCGTGTGATTGGTAATGTACTGCAATAGCTGCATCTTGTGGTTAGTATAGTGGAGTGCAGTAGATGTGAAATAAAGTTATACCATAGTAAATATATATTGATGGGTAGTATATTTAATTGGTGGGTTTGCAGTGTTATATCTTTGGTTGGTGTTAGGAGTAAGGTTTTTTTGTAATGCTAGATGATTATTCCCAGGAGTTCTGGAAGGAATCTCCCCATAGGTAATTGACCTGTAATCAACCCTTAAACTGTCCAAACAGATCTACGTTCACATGCGTAGCGCTCCAAACGTAGATCTACGTTTTTTTTTTTTTTTCACATTTTCAAATATAACAAAAAATGTAGATCAAAGTTTTTTTTACACATTTTCAAATGTAAAAAAAAAAAGGTCTACGTTTTTTTACATACTTTCAAATGTTGAAAAAACGTAGATCTACGTTTGGACAGTTTAAGGGTTAAGATCGCCACTTTCTTGTAACAAGATATTGGAACAATGTCTGCTCTAGTTATTCTTTTAAAAAATCACTATAGTGATAAACATTTAATTTCAACTACGAAACAAAAATCCAACCAATATAAAATTAACGATCTTTAATGTTAAAGTATTTAAGACAATACTTATAAATATATATTCAAAGAGTACGTACTCAAGGTACCTTATTACTGAAGCTACAAGATTTACGATTGTCTTCGTAAATATCTTACTCCTAAAGTCATGAATTTACATAGAAGTTATAAATACATAGTTTCAGTGGTCATGGTTCACGCTTTATCTGCGCGTTAATCTTCCACATTATCTCCGGACCTCCCTAATTTCAGTAGAAGTAAGACAGTATCCATATAAGGACGGATCTTAGGATACAGTCAAACAGTAATCATAAATCCCAGATTTAAATTAAATAGTTTGTGTAACACTATCACTTTTATGTCAGGATCAGTGACATGACTGTAGTGACCATAACTGTGGGACTTTCTATAGAATACCGAATCTAAGCTCGACACACATTATTACAATCTACGTCTTAGTGTAGTTGTACTCAAAAAATAAGATGTATGTTCTATAGTTGAGGAAATAGACATATACCTTATGAGGTATCGCAAATGACCAAGGTTGTTAACAACTCTGTTCTTCCACCAGTACACAGAGTAAACCAGGAGTCACCAACGACACCGTTTCTTCAAGACACTTGAAACTGTACCAGAGAGATGGATGGATGTTTACTGTGCTCAGGGCTGGACAAGACTCCCTGAATCCAAGTCCACTAACCTAGCATCAGGTCGGATCACGTGACTCAGTCAACAGTGAGGTGGACCCTAAACCAACTAACAGTAGTTGGCATGATTGTTTCCCACCCTCAGTAGTTTGTTCTTCTCGTTTAACAAGAGAAACGCATCCTACCTATTTACATAGGTAGGATGAGGGACTGACCACCTCAAATTCTGTTTCTTTAAGGTTGATGGAATGATTCCATCTTCATTTAACTACTACACCTGCTGCCTCGGTATCTGACTGAAGAAACCTGCTGTGTAAGCGAAACCTGTCTTAATGAACGTCCTGAGATGAAATGGTATGAAGGTAAACACTCCACCACCACGACTCGCCATCCATCACCACCACGACTCGCCATCCATCACCACCACGACTCGCCATCCATCACCACCACGACTCGCCATCCATCACCACCACGACTCACCATCCATCACACACGATCGCCAACCATCACCACCACGACTCGCCATCCATCACCACCACGACTCGCCAACCATCACCACCACGACTCGCCATCCATCACCACCACGACTCGCCAACCATCACCACCACGACTCGCCATCCATCACCACCACGACTCACCATCCATCACCACGACTCGCCAACCATCACCACCACGACTCGCCATCCATCACCACCACGACTCGCCAACCATCACCACCACGACTCGCCATCCATCACCACCACGACTCGCCAACCATCACCACCACGACTCGCCATCCATCACCACCACGACTCGCCATCCATCACCACCACGACTCACCATCCATCACCACCACGACTCGCCAACCATCACCACCACGACTCCCATCCATCACCACCACGACTTCGCCATCCATCACCACCACGACTCGCCATCCATCACCACCACGACTCGCCATCCATCACCACCACGACTCGCCATCCATCACCACCACGACTCGCCAACCATCACCACGACTCGACCATCCATCACATCACCACCACGACTCGCCATCCATCACCACCACGACTCGCCAACCATCACCACGACTCACCATCCATCACCACCACGACTCGCCATCCATCACCACCACGACTCGCCATCCATCACCACCACGACTCGCCATCCATCACCACCACCCATAATGACCATCACTTATCATCTATCATAACTATTGCCCCCCCCCCTCTTCACCCATCACAGACTATTACTATCCCGAGTGTAGTATCTTTAGTTAATAAACTAGACACATGCGCAACACCTGGGAACGTTTATTGTGGAAACATTTCGCCACACAGTGGCTTCATCAGTCTGATACAAAGAATGGTGAAGATCAGAAGTTTGAGGTAATCAGTCCCTCAGCCTGGAATCGATTTAATCAGTCCATCAGTCTTGACAAGAATGCAGCATATAGGCGAAAAAGTTACTTATGTACTGTAGACAGGTGAGGTGAGGAAGTCGTCGGTGGTGTTACCTTGGACAAATCCACAGGCGGAAGTAGGTTATGCTTGTGGGGTTAGACATGCGTAGAATTCCCGGTATCAAGATCCCAACATGTTGCTGTGTCTGGCAGGAATGTTTGCACATGTCTTATTTATCAACTGGTCGGTTCTCTGAACCATTTATCTACAGGTATATTAAATGATTTGAACATTAAAATGGTATAAAATACCGACATCTCACCTCCTGGCTATATAAGGCTCAATCCTGTCACTTCAACTCCATATTGTTTCAGACTATGGAACAATACTCTTCTCTGAGGGACTGACCACCTCAAAACTTCAAGGGTGATGGACTAATTACATCGTCTTCAAGATTCTTCTGCTTCTGTCAACTTTTCTGTACTCGACTGAAGAAGCCTACTCTGTAGGCGAAACGTTTCGAAATAAAGATACCTAACTGTTGCATATGTGTCTTACCTAACAACATTAAATGTTTTGAAATAAATCTGAATGGTAATTGATGCGGTGTGTGGAATTCAAGAATAACTTGGTTGTCTTAACAGCCTTGGAGCACAGTCGAAGTTTTCAAGAGGAAATTGAACCTTCGCTTCCTCCCCCTGGTGCCAGATCAACCAGGCTCTGGTGGATATGCGGGCTGCCAACACCAGCAGCCTGGTTGACCAGGTGAGCACCAGCAAAGCCTGCCTTCTGGTCGGGCTGCGGGAGTAGGAAGACTCTGGAAAGCGGTCACAGGTATACATCACGGGTGGTGATGTAAATGGTTTTAAAAAAAACGACAATTTGAAGAATAAAAAACTTGTTCAACGTTTGGGAATTTTTGAGGAAATATTTCGCCAGCCAGTGTGGCTTCTTCAGTCCAATACAGAGAAGAACGATGGAAGATGAGGAGAAGTTGGAAGTAATCAGTCCCTGAGACTCGTCTTCAACCGTTCTTCTCTGTATTGGGCTGAAGAAGTCACTGGCTGGCAAATGTTGTACAAGCGTCTCAACTGAAATATAAACACATATGCAGTATAATGTGATCCTTTGTTGACAACGTTTCGCCCACACAGTGGGCTTTTTCAAGTCACAAACAGATCACATTATACTGCATATGTGTTTATATTTCCATTGGGTCGGTATTTTATATCATTTATTTCCAAGCGTCTCAACTAATGCATCCCAGAATAGCTTTGTGGTTGCAGCAATTCCACCTCTGCTGCAAGGTAACATGAAGGAATTCAGAGAAACCAGTTAGCTGTATTTACTTGTGGACAGTTCCCAGGATGAGTAAGACGCGCGTGCAACACCTTGCGACTTGTACACGAGTAATTAGAATTATCAAAGCTTATCGCTTGAGTAGTATTGAAAATTGGGTTGGGCAAATATTCTGTTAGTGGGATGGATTGTGAGGGATCTGTAGTATGGGGCAGTGGGATGGATTGTGAGGGATCTGTAGTATGGGGCAGTGGGATGGATTGTGAGGGATCTGTAGTATGGGGCAGTGGGATGGATTGTGAAGGATCTGTAGTATGGGGCAGTGGGATGGATTGTGAGGGATCTGTAGTATGGGGCAGTGGGATGGATTGTGAGGGATCTGTAGTATGGGGCAGTGGGATGGATTGTGAGGATCTGTAGTATGGGCAGTGGGATGGTTTGTGAAGGATCTGTAGTATGAGGCAGTGGGATGGATTGTGAGGGATCTGTAGTATGGGGCAGTGAGATGGATTGTGAAGGATCTGTAGTATGGGGCAGTGGGATGAATTGTGAAAGATCTATAGTATGGGGCAGTGGGATGGATTGTGAAGGATCTGTAGTATGGGCAGTGGATGGATTGTGAAGGATCTGTAGTATGGGGCAGTGGGATGGATTGTGAGGGATCTGTAGTATGGGGCAGTGGGATGGATTGTGAAGGATCTGACTAGTAAGGGGCGTGGGATGGATTGTGAAGGATCTAGTATGGGGCAGTGGGATGAATTGTGAAGGATCTGTAGTATGGGGCAGTGGGATGGATTGTGAAGGATCTGTAGTATGGGGCAGTGGGATGGATTGTGAAGGATCTGTAGTATGGGGCAGTGGGATGGATTGTGAAGGTCTGTAGTTTTGGGGCAGTGGATGGATTGTGAGGGATCTGTAGTATGGGGCAGTGGGAGGATTGTGGAAGGATCTGTTAGTATGGGGCAGTGGGATGGATTGTGAAGGATCTGTAGTATGGGGCAGTGGGATGGATTGTGAAGGATCTGTAGTATGGGGCAGTGGGATGGATTGTGAAGGATCTGTAGTATGGGGCAGTGGGATGGATTGTGAAGGAATCTGTAGATGGGGCAGTGGGATGGATTGTGAGGGATCTGTTTGTATGGGCAGTGGGATGGATTGGAAGGATCTGTAGTATGGGGGAGTGGGATGGATTGTGAAGGATCTTTAGTATGGGGCAGTGGGATGGATTGTGAAGGATCTGTGTATGGGGCAGTGGATGGATTGGGGAAGGATCTGTAGTATGGGGCAGTGGGATGGATTGTGAAGGGGTCTGTAGTATGGGGCAGTGGGATGAATTGTGAAGGATTGTAGTATGGGGCAGTGGGATGGATTGTGAAGGATCTGTAGTATGGGGCAGTGGGATGGATTGTGAAGGATCTGTAGTATGGGGCAGTGGGATGGATTGTGAAGGATCTATAGTATGGGGCAGTGGGATGGTTGTGAAGGATTTTGTTAGTATGGGCAGTGGGCTGGATTGTGAAGGATCTGACTAGTAGGGGCAGTGGGATGGATTGTGAAGGATCTGACTAGTATGGGGCCCCGTGGGAGGATTGTGAAGATCTGACTAGTATGGGCAGTGGATGGATTGTGAAGGATCTGACTAGTATGGGGGAGTGGGACGGATTGTGAAGGATCTGACTAGTTTTGGGGCATTTGGGAATGGATTGTGAAGGATCTGTAGTATGGGGCAGTGGGCTGGATTGTGAAGGATCTGACTAGTATGGGGCAGTGGGATGGATTGTGAAGGATCTGACTAGTATGGGGCAGTGGGATGGATTGTGAAGGATCTGACCAGTATGGGGCAGCGGGATGGATTGTGAAGGATCTGTCTATATGGGGCGTGGATAGATTGTGAGGATTGCCTAGTATGGGCAGTGGGATGGATTGTGAAGGATCTGCCTAGTATGGGGCAGTGGGATGGATTGTGAAGGATCTGACTAGTATGGGGCAGTGGGATGGATTGTGAAGGATCTGACTAGTATGGGGCAGTGGGATGGATTGTGAAGGATCTGACTAGTATGGGGCAGTGGGATGGATTGTGAAGGATCTGACTAGTATGGGGCAGTGGGATGAATTGTGAAGGATTTGACTAGTATGGGGCAGTGGGATGGATTGTGAAGGATCTGACTAGTATGGGGCAGTGGGATGGATTGTGAAGGATCTGACTAGTATGGGGCAGTGGGATGGATTGTGAAGGATATGACTAGTATGGGGCAGTGGGATGAATTGTGAAGGATTTGACTAGTATGGGGCAGTGGGATGGATTGTGAAGGATCTGCCTAGTATGGGGCAACAGGTCTGCTGCAATGTTCCTCCTTTCTTATGTCTGTTATCTTTATTGTTGAGACGTTTCGCTCACACAGTAGACTTCTTGAGTACACAAAAGTTAGCAGAAGCAGTAGAGATGTGATGATGTAATCAGTTCATCACACTTGAAGATGTAGTTTGAGGTGGTCAGTCCCTCAGCCTGGAGAAGAGTTTTGCTCCATAGTCTGGAGCAAAAAACTTCTCCAGGCTGAGGGACTGACCACCTCAGAAGTTCGTCTTCGAGGGTGACGGACTGATTACATTGTCTTCACATCTCTACTGCTTCTACGAACTTTAATATACGCGAGTGAAGAAGCCTACTGTGTAGGCGAAACGTTTCGGAATAAAGATATTTAAAGATACCTAACTGTTGTAATAAAGTTGGTAGAATTACCGACAATATGTAAAGTAAAAGGACACAAGTGCAACTAATGTGACATTTTATTGTGGCAACGTTTCGCTCTCCAGGATCTTTGTCAAGCTGTTACAAACAATACATGGACACAGAGGGTGGTAGGTAAGACACATAGGCAACAGTTAGGCAACTTTAGAGGGTATATAAAGGCTCAGAGTGAGGTGCAATACCTCACTAGTATTCACCTCACTCCGAGCCTTTATATACCCTCTGTGTCCATGTATTATTTGTAATGGCTTGATAAAGCTCCTGGAGAGCGAAACGTTGCCACAATAAAATGTCACATTAGTTGCACTTGTGTCCTTTTACTTTACATACCTAACTGTTGTACAGGTCTTACTTAACCAGTTCTGATGATGATTGCACCCGGGGCCCGGTCCTAGACCCAGACCAGATCTCTTGGTTAACAGTCTGACTTTCTCACTTTCTTAACGTTCTCATTGCACAGAGATGTGAACTGCTAAGAAATCTAAATTTATTTGGCATGAAGCGTTAAACCAGTGAGGGTCATCCAGAGCAAGGAGTGGGAAGCTCGATCCTCCGTCCGTTAATTACAGCCAGGTCTGTGACCAGTCAGGCTGATAGTAATGCCTGTGTGAAAGTCATGATGAGTATTATACCGGATGTAAGTAGATCATGAGATTTAGCCGCCATTTTGTTCACGAAACACAATAGTCTTGCCAGAGTGTAAAACTGTTGTTATACCTGGAGTATACCTGGAGAAGGTTTCTGGGGTCAACGCCCCCTCGGCCCGGTCTGAGACCAGGCCTCGTATGTTGGTAGAATTACCGACACTGTTAGGTAGGACACAGGTGCAACTAATACGATAAAATGACATTTTATCGTAGGAATGTTTCGCTCTCCTGGAACTTTGTCAAGCCTGCCAGGCTTCAGGCCGTTGCAGCGGGGATACAGGAACCCCCCTGGAAATCAGCGGCAAGTATATCAGAGGAAGGCTTTTCATCCAGGTAGTTGCTCTTTTCCATGATTGTATTTTGCTGGGGTGAGCACCAACCCCTGTGGTGAGATTAAGACACATGTGCAACATCTGGGTATCTTTATTGTAGACGTTTCGCCATCCAGTGGCTTTATCAATACAAATTCTAGGACATAACTTGAAGACAGTAGAACTATGTACAGAAGATGAGGTAATCAGTCCCTCAACCTAGGAGTAGGTGCGAAGAGCACCATAGTCGTGGAGATTCTGACTATGGTGCTCTTCGCACCTACTCCTAGGTTGAGGGACTGATTACCTCATCTTCTGTACATAGTTCTACTGTCTTCAAGTTATGTCCTAGAATTTGTATTGATAAAGCCACTGGATGGCGAAACGTCTACAATAAAGATACCCAGATGTTGCACATGTGTCTTAATCTCATCTTGTCGGTATTATATACCATTCGTACACAACCCCTGTGGTACTCCTGTAACCTGACCTACCACACACGCACCTCTTAACAAGTCCCCTCGATACCGAGCCACCATAAGTTGCCCTTGGCGAAGTAAATAGCTTGTAGCAACAGTTGGTATCTTTATTGAGGAAATGTTTCGCCTACACAGTAGGCTTCTTCAGTCAAATACAAAGGGGGCAGCAACACTAATGAAATGAAAATGAGGTGGTCAGTCCCTCAGCCTCTAGGCTGAGGGACTGAATGGTATTTTATACCGTTTTCCACAATTGTCTGCTGTGTCTGTATGACCCTAGTGGGTTTAGAGCTTAGTTATGATTGTATTAACACATTGCTATCTCTGTATTCTACTGAAGACGTCTGCTGTGTAGGTGTAATCAGAGTAACGATACCTAACTGTAGCACATGTCTTATGTACTTGTTGATATTGTATGCCTTTATTATATTCACACTGATTAGCAGAGTGTTAGACTAGCAAGTAGTCAGATACTATCCTCGTCTCCTACGAGTACCAAACCTGTCATAACAATAAAGAAACACTGAAATAGGCCTGTTGGCTCGTGCTAAACAGGTGCTATTCACACCCAACGACTCCCACACGTGTACCAGTCCAACCTGTTTCTTAAAGGTAACCAAAATACTGGTTTAGAGGGAGACGTGAGCAAACACCAGGATATATTTATTGGAAAACGTTTCGGTCGTGGGACCTAAGTCCCAGGACCGAGACGTTTTCTAATGTCCTGGTGTTTGCTCGCGTGTCTTTCTAAACCAGTTTGTCGGTATTTATTACCAAGGTTTATACCAAACCAAAATACTGGCTTGAATGATGGCACTTGGCAGCCTCAAGTCGTTGACGACTCTTACCAAACTGGGTATTTAATTGAGGTGGTTTTGATATGGTTATTACACTCTGAGGTAGTCAGATTCTACTTTCAGTTTATATCGTGTTAATTAAGGCTCAGCCAGTAGACTTAAGTAGGCCACACCCATAACATTGACGAGGCTGTCTGCTGTGTATGCTGACACACACACCATTGACGAGGCTGTCTGCTGTGTATACTGACACACACACACACACACACACACACACACACACACACACACACCACACACACACACACACACACACACACACACACACACACACACACACACACCGATACCTTAATAAGGAATCGTTCAAGACACTGTACACTGTGTATGTCAGGCCCATACTGGAGTATGCAGCACCAGTCTGGAACCCACACCTGGTCAAGCACGTCAAGAAGTTAGAGAAAGTACAAAGGTTTGCAACAAGGCTAGTCCCAGAGCTCAAGGGAATGTCGTACGAGGAAAGGTTAAGGGAAATCGGACTGACGACACTGGAGGACAGAAGGGTCAGGGGAGACATGATAACGACATACAAGATACTGCGGGGAATAGACAAGGTGGACAGAAATAGGATGTTCCAGAGAGGGGACACAGGGACAAGGGGTCACAACTGGAAGCTGAAGACTCAGACGAGTCACAGGGACGTTAGGAAGTATTTCTTCAGTCATAGTGTCGTCAGCAAGTGGAATAGCCTAGCAAGTGAAGTAGTGGAGGCAAGAACCATACATAGTTTTAAGAAGAGGTATGACAAAGCTCAGGAAGCAGAGAGAGAGAGGACCTAGTAGCGATCAGTGAAGAGGCGGGGCCAGGAGCTGAGTCTCGACCCCTGCAACCACAATTAGGTGAGTACACACACACACACACACACACACACACACACACACACACACACACACACACACACACACACACACACACACACACACACACACACACACACACACTGTTGCTTAGTCAATGTCGTATAGACGGAAACACTTTCTGCTGCAGGTTACTCATGCTCTCCCTCGCCATCTCCCTCTCTCTCCCTGCCTACCTTCCTCTACCTTCCCTTCCCCTCCCTCCTGCAATAAAAGGAGTTGAATGGTAAATGTGGAGTGGTTTTATGAGTACCTGAGTGTGTATCATGAGGCAGTTTATAACAGTTGGTATTTGTGTGAAAGGTATCCCTGCTTCACCAGGTGCTGGTATACCTGCTTCACCAGGTGCTGGTACACCTGCTTCATTAGGTGCTGGTACACCTGCTTCACCAGGTGCTGGTGTACCTGCTTCACCAGGTGCTGGTACACCTGCTTCATTAGGTGCTGGTACACCTGCTTCACCAGGTGCTGGTGTACCTGCTTCACCAGGTGCTGGTATACCTGCTTCACCAGGTGCTGGTATACCTGCTTCACCAGGTGCTGGTATACCTGCTTCACCAGGTACTGGTATACCTGCTTCACCAGGTGCTGGTATCCCTGCTTCACCAGGTGCTGGTATACCTGCTTCACCAGGTGCTGGTACACGTGCTTCACCAGGTACTGGTATACCTGCTTCACCAGGTGCTGGTATACCTGCTTCACCAGGTGCTGGTATACCTGCTTCACCAGGTGCTGGTACACCTGCTTCATTAGGTGCTGGTATACCTGCTTCACCAGGTACTGGTATACCTGCTTCACCAGGTGCTGGTATACCTGCTTCACCAGGTGCTGGTATACCTGCTTCACCAGGTGCTGGTACACCTGCTTCACCAGGTGCTGGTATACCTGCTTCACCAGGTGCTGGTATACCTGCTTCACCAGGTGCTGGTACACCTGCTTCACCAGGTACTGGTATACCTGCTTCACCAGGTGCTGGTATACCTGCTTCACCAGGTGCTGGTATACCTGCTTCACCAGGTGCTGGTATACCTGCTTCACCAGGTGCTGGTACACCTGCTTCATTAGGTGCTGGTACACCTGCTTCACCAGGTGCTGGTATACCTGCTTCACCAGGTGCTGGTATCCCTGCTTCACCAGGTGCTGGTACACCTGCTTCACCAGGTGCTGGTACACCTGCTTCACCAGGTGCTGGTATACCTGCTTCACCAGGTGCTGGTACACGTGCTTCACCAGGTGCTGGTATACCTGCTTCACCAGGTGCTGGTATACCTGCTTCACCAGGTGCTGGTATACCTGCTTCACCAGGTGCTGGTATACCTGCTTCACCAGGTACTGGTACACACTTCAGGTGCTGGTATACCTGCTTCACCAGGTGCTGGTATACCTGCTTCACCAGGTGCTGGTATACCTGCTTCACCAGGTGCTGGTATACCTGCTTCACCAGGTACTGGTACACGTGCTTCAGGTGCTGGTATACCTGCTTCACCAGGTGCTGGTATACCTGCTTCACCAGGTACTGGTACACACTTCAGGTGCTGGTACACGTGCTTCACCAGGTACTGGTACACACTTCAGGTGCTGGTACACGTGCTTCACCAGGTACTGGTACACGTGCTTCAGGTGCTGGTACACGTGCTTCACCAGGTACTGGTACACGTGCTTCACCAGGTACTGGTACACGCTTCAGGTGCTGGTACACGTGCTTCACCAGGTACTGGTACACGTGCTTCAGGTGCTGGTACACGTGCTTCACCAGGTACTGGTACACGTGCTTCAGGTGCTGGTACACGTGCTTCACCAGGTACTGGTACACGTGCTTCACCAGGTACTGGTACACGCTTCAGGTGCTGGTACACGTGCTTCACCAGGTACTGGTACACGTGCTTCACCAGGTACTGGTACACCTGCTTCAGGTACTGGTACACCTGCTTCAGGTACTGGTACACCTGCTTCACCAGGTACTGGTACACGTGCTTCACCAGGTACTGGTACACGTGCTTCAGGTGCTGGTACACGTGCTTCACCAGGTACTGGTACACGTGCTTCAGGTGCTGGTACACGTGCTTCACCAGGTACTGGTACCCCGTGCTTCAGGTGCTGGTACACGTGCTTCACCAGGTACTGGTACACGTGCTTCAGGTGCTGGTACACGTGCTTCACCAGGTACTGGTACACGTGCTTCAGGTGCTGGTACACGTGCTTCACCAGTACTGGTACACGTGCTTCAGGTGCTGGTACACGTGCTTCACCAGGTACTGGTACACGTGCTTCAGGTGCTGGTACACGTGCTTCACCAGGTACTGGTACACGTGCTTCAGGTGCTGGTACACGTGCTTCACCAGGTACTGGTACACGTGCTTCAGGTGCTGGTACACGTGCTTCACCAGGTACTGGTACACGCTTCAGGTGCTGGTACACGTGCTTCACCAGGTACTGGTACACGTGCTTCAGGTGCTGGTACACGTGCTTCACCAGGTACTGGTACACGCTTCAGGTGCTGGTACACGTGCTTCACCAGGTACTGGTACACGCTTCAGGTGCTGGTACACGTGCTTCACCAGGTACTGGTACACGTGCTTCAGGTGCTGGTACACGTGCTTCACCAGGTACTGGTACACGCTTCAGGTGCTGGTACACGTGCTTCACCAGGTACTGGTACACGCTTCAGGTGCTGGTACACGTGCTTCACCAGGTACTGGTACACGCTTCAGGTGCTGGTACACGTGCTTCACCAGGTACTGGTACACGCTTCAGGTGCTGGTACACGTGCTTCACCAGGTACTGGTACACGCTTCAGGTGCATTGTACACGTGCTTCACCAGGTACTGGTACACGTGCTTCAGGTACTGGTACACGTGCTTCACCAGGTACTGGTACACGCTTCAGGTGCTGGTGTGAGGTACTGTCGCACACACGCACCTGTGCATTTCTCACACACCACTAACATTGTTGCAGCTCTCGCTCAGTCTTTGATATATGATGTGTTTTGCGAGTTTTGCTGCTCCGGCACCCGGCCTTGGTCCAGGCTTATTTGGTGCTTACCTGGTCAACCAGGCTCTTCATGCTAGTGACCTGTTGTCCCATATATCCATCACAGCCTGGTTAATCTGACAGAGACACTTGTGAAACTTTCTCTTCAAAACTACCACACGTGTATCGGTAAGATGTTGACATCTGGTAAGATGTTTAGTCTGGGACCACGAATGTTGACGCAGTGCTCTCTTATTGTGCCCACGGCACCTCAGTTTTTCACTGGGTTTATTGCACATTTTCTGCTATATCTCCCACTCCAGTATGTTGTTATGGAAGGATGCAAATTTTTGGTCAAGGTCTTTAGTACTTTCCACATATATTGTCTTACCTCTGCTCCAGCGAGTACAGTTTTAGGACTTAGAGGCGTTCCCAGTAATGTAAATACTTTATTGCTGTGTACGGGTCGTAAATATGCTTCTGTTGCAGTTTTGACGTTCCTCTCGCCCAGAATGGGGCCGTCAACATTGAGCAATACTCTTGCAGGTGTCCCGTTGCTCGGTTGGCAACGCACTCGCCTCAGCGTCTGTGGTTCAGTCCCCGTCACGGGTGGAAACGTTGGGCAAGTTTCCTTACACCTGTTGACCCTGTTCACTAACCTGGGTGTTAATCGACTGGTTTGGATCGCATCCTGGGGTGACAAGATTAAAGGACCACAATGGAAACGAGACAGTTCTTGATGACTCACTTTCTTGGGTTGTCCTGGGGGACTAACCCTCCCGGTTAAAAATCCGAACACATCTTATCTTATTAAAGACAGATCGCAAGAGATTTGAATAATGTCGCCATTGGTATTATTTTCTCCTATTTTGAGAGTTCTCATTATAACTATTCCTTTATATTCCTGGCTGTCGTCCACTAACATTGCGACAGTGCACATCCCATCTCTTTATTTCGCGCACACCAGTAACATTATTATACCAGTGCTTGTAGAAGTGCAGGATCAGCCAGCCTGTTATGGCTACGTAGTCGTGCGTGCCGCAGGCAGCAAGCAAATAGACTGATCATCTTCAAGGCTGAGGGACTGTCACCTCAGATTACCTGTCCACGTCTACCGTCTCTTTGTATTGGACTGATGAAGCCTCAGTGTGGCTAAACCTCTCAACAATACCTGACAACCTCAAATTCTACGACTTTAAGGGTGATGGACTGATTACATCGTCTTCACATCTCTACTGTTCCTGCCTACTTTCTGTATTCGACTGAAGAAGCCTACTGTGTAGGCGAAACGTTTCGGAATAAAGTTGTCTAACTGTTGCATATGTGTCTTACCTAACAATACCTACGTGTTGCACATGTCTCTTAATTTATTATAAGGGAACACTGTATCAACATCCGGGGTCCCAGACTATTCAACAGCTTAGCAGAACACATCACACACACACTGCTGGAACAAGTGTAGAAGCCTTCAAGAGGAAACTGGACAATTGTCTCCACCAGGTGCCAGATCAACCAGTCTGTGATGGATATATGGGGTAGCGGGCCTCCAGCAGCAACAGCCTGGTTGACCAGGCAAGCACCAGACGAGCCTGGCCCATGGCCGGGCTCCCAAAGTAGTGAAACTCTCGAAACTTCAAAGGTATACTTTATCGGTTCTCTGAACCATTTATCTACAATATCTGGCGAGGTCTGCTATGCAGGCGAAACGTTTCGCTAAAGATACCTAAGTGCTGCACATGTCTTTCACTCATCAATAATCGTGTTGGTCAGGCCGTCAACACTGACGTCGGGCCTCAAGCCAGTAAATATTTTTATTGTTTGACTTGGATGCGTTCCAATAGGAAGTGCCAGATGAGCGAGTCTGTGATGGTTGTTAGTCGTGCAGGCCGCGGACACCAGTAGACTTGTAGATCACGAGGTCAAGGTAGGTATTTCAATTTCAGTGAATATGAAATGTTTAAATAACGTCTTGACCAGAACATACATGTGTTGTTTACATATGATTGACCCCTGACCTCAGTCTTGTAAATATTGTATTTCTGGAGTCATTTCTAAAGTGTGTACAAGATGGGTCAGTCAGAGAGAGAGGTGTAGGCATGCGGGCCACGGGCTGTAACAACCTGGTTGGTTAGTAAGTCACTAGGAAAGTCCTGCTGCAAGCCGAGTTGCTACCTGGAGGGTGTTCCGGGGGCCAACGCATCCCTCCCTGGCCCCGGTCCTGGACCAGGCTCTTTCTGCTGGCTGCATACGAACTAAAGCCGGCTGGTCAGGTACTGACTTTGGGAATCTATCCAGTTCCCACTTGAAGACGGCTTGGGGGAGGGGAAGGGGTCTGTTGGGAGTACAGCTCTGAAAAAAGAAACTGGTCGCGGGTATGTCACAGAGGATATATGAACAGACATCAGGTGTTTATGAAGTCGAGAAGTATAGACGCTGTACGTTTCTCTCTCTCTCTCTCTCTCTCTCGCACCATTTAAGTGGTTATTTTTCTCACGAACACGTAAGATGATGGTCGGTTAATCTTGCAAACTTGCAGTATTCATACTATTGTTTTGTTTTCTAATCTTTTCCTTCCAGTTAGGGAGGCCTAGTGTAAGAGCAAGCGGCGGGGACCATAAGTGATGACTACACACGGTTTTAGTGCTTTCCCGCGACTGTAACATTCATTGTGAACCAGTCACTACTCAGAGATCTCCACCGAGCTAGATAATTGGTCAAGGTGAAGTGCTGATTACATTCTACTGATAATGTAAGTTTGTAAAGCTGAGACAACTCGTATGAGGCCCAGGTGGTTGTTCTAGGTAATTTCAGCTACCTTGTCTCTCCTCATATCAACTCTTATTACCTCTCTCTCAGGTGTATGACCTAAGAGTTTCACTCTTCTCCATACCTACTTGGAGGGCATTCCGGGGATCAACGCCCCCGCGGCGCGGTCCACGACCAGGCCTCCCATGGATATAATGATCATGAGGTGACACCAGTGATAAAAAGCCAGCTAAATATTGGTGTCACCCCTCTAGTCATGTACTCAAGTCATGTCCTCTAGTCTTGCGACTAGAGGACAAAGAATCGAGCTTCTTAAATGGGTGATGGGTTAGTTGGGTGGGGTGTGGTCAGTGTCTTGAGTTGACTGCTGTGATGGATGTGCAGGCCAGCGGGCCGCAAGCACCAGATAAACTTGGCCCAGGGCCGGACTGTCTGTCGGGGATATAGGAAAACTCTCGAAACACGTCAAAGGTACAGGTGTAGCAGGCTGTATTTATATTATTGAGTCTGGGGATCATCTCTGTAGGACTCTGGTGGCCTGGTGGTTAACGCTCTGGCTTCACACGGTGAGGGCCTGGGTTCGATTCCCAGCCAGAGTAGAAACATTGGACGTGTTTCTTTCAACCTGTTGCCTATGTTCCCCATCAGTAAAATGGGTACCTGGGTGTTAGTCGACTGGTGTGGGTCGCATCCTGGGGCACTGACCTAAGGAGGCCTGGTCACAGACCGGGCCGCGGGGGCGTTGACCCCCGGAACTCTCTCCAGGTAAACTCCAGGTCGATCTCACACCTGGCCTTTGAATTAGGAGCTGTTTAGAGACAGGAAAGTGTATACTGAGTGGTGTCTTGTAGGTTGATTGGTAGCACATCCAGCTCATTCATTGAGGTCCCGTGGTTCGAGCCCCGGTACGGGTAAAAACATTAGGACATATTTCCTTAAGATACCTGCTGTCCATGCTCACTTAACAGTAATATAGGTACCTGGGTGTTAGTCACCATACAGCTGTTGTCCATGTTCACCTAGTAGCAAAATAGGTACCTGGGTGTTAGCCGACTGGTGTGGTTCGCATCCTGGGGACAAAATTGACCTAATTTGCGGGAAATACCCTGCATAACCAGGGGCTTACTATATAGTATGTTATTGATGTTAGCTAGACCTGTATACGTTGTACGTGTGTTTGTAAAAATAGATTATTATAAATTAATTAGATTTGCCTGTCATTTTAAGTATCCATGAGACGTTTAGAATATATTAGAAATCTTACCAGGTGTCTTGATATCTTCTCTCTCCTTCACTGTTGAGGTGTTGGAGGGTGTTCCAGGGGTCAACGCCCCCGCGGCCCAGTCCTTGACCAGGCCTTGTGATGGCTAGGTACTGACTTAAGGTGTATCCAGCTCTCTCTTGAAGGCAGCCAGGGATCTGTTGGTAATTCCTCTGCCAGCCTGGCAAACAAGAAGTTTCAGTTATGCGCTGTAGTTGGGCAGTATCACCGCTCTGGGTCATTGCTGGACCAGGTGTCCTCACAAGGTACCAATTCAATCAGACTGTGGTGGATATGTGGAAGCAACAGCCTGGTTGACTAGGTAAACACCAGACGAGCCTGGCCCATGGCCGGACACCAAGAGTTGAAAAAACTCTCTCAACTCGTCAAAAGTAAAGGTAAGGTATATCAGGTAGTGTGGTAAGTGACTTTAAGAGGCACCTAAGTTCCTCCGACTTCTAATAACATGTTCATTTTCCCACTATAATCTATCTTGTCCATAATTACTATCGCGTTTGTCTGTTTCGTAAGGTTAAGTCCAGGATCTTTCCTTAATTCGTGGTGTAACTTAAATCTTTGAGGATAGTCGTGTAGTAGACCTCTGTAACACAATTGTCCTCAAATGCTCAAGTTATACCATGAATTAATGAGAATGTTATTGGAAGAAGGGGGAACTTACGTGCCAGTTAAGGGAGGGAATATGCAGTAGGGAGGAGAGTGAGTGTTAGGAGTAGGTAGGGAAGAATGTGTGAAGATCTGGGGAAGACCGCTGTAGGTAAGGGGAGGTTGGGACTTCACGTGGAGGGTGAGTTTAAAGTGGGGGTGGGAGTAGATGCAGGTGGTGAGGGCAAAGAAGGCCGGGAGGTGCGGGAGGTTGTCTTTTTTTTTTTATGGTAGGGAAGTAGAGCAGTGGCGAGTGATACACTAACAGCTAAGCTTAGGAGATAGTGGAGCGGAGGTCTTTGGGAGAACTGGAGAGGAGATACAGCTTGGTAAGTTCTGTGATGAGAGGGAGCGGGGTTGAGGATGGTGAGATAAGAGGAAGGGGCGCTGAAGTAGACAGTCAGGGAGGGGGGAGGCTGAAGTAGACAGTCAGGGAGGGGGAGGCTGAAGTAGACAGTCAGGGAGGGGGGAGGCTGAAGTAGACAGTCAGGGAGGGGGTAGGCTGAAGTAGACAGTCAGGGAGGGGGGAGGCTGAAGTAGACAGTCAGGGAGGGGGGAGGCTGAAGTAGACAGTCAGGGAGGGGGAGGCTGAAGTAGACAGTCAGGGAGGGGGGAGGCTGAAGTAGACAGTCAGGGAGGGGGGAGGCTGAAGTAGACAGTCAGGGAGGGGGAGGCTGAAGTAGACAGTCAGGGAGGGGGGAGGCTGAAGTAGACAGTCAGGGAGGGGGGAGGCTGAAGTAGACAGTCAGGGAGGGGGAGGCTGAAGTAGACAGTCAGGGAGGGGGGAGGCTGAAGTAGACAGTCAGGGAGGGGGGAGGCTGAAGTAGACAGTCAGGGAGGGGGAGGCTGAAGTAGACAGTCAGGGAGGGGGGAGGCTGAAGTAGACAGTCAGGGAGGGGGGAGGCTGAAGTAGACAGTCAGGGAGGGGGGAGGCTGAAGTAGACAGTCAGGGAGGGGGGAGGCTGAAGTAAACATGGAGGAGGGGAGGGTGAAGTTGAGGCAGACACTGAGGATATGATTATAATGCACGATCGCTGAGAGGGAAGGTCGAGGTCACTGCTGTTTGGGTTCTTGGGACGGAAGGTTGAGGTCACTTCTGTTTGGGTTCTTGGGACGGAAGGTTGAGGTCACTTCTGTTTGGGCTCCTGGGAAAGTTGAGGTCACTGCTGTTTAGGCTCCTGGGAAGGTTGAGGTCACTGCTGTTTGGACTCCTGGAAAGGTTGAGGTCACTGCTGTTTGGACTCCTGGGAAGGTTGAGGTCACTGCTGTTTGGACTCCTGGAAAGGTTGAGGTCACTGCTGTTTGGACTCCTGGGGAAAGGGTTTAGGTCACTGCTGTTTGGACTCCTGGGAAGGTTGAGGTCACTGCTGTTTGGACTCCTGGAAAGGTTGAGGTCACTGCTGTTTGGGCTCCTGGGAAGATGGAGGTCACAGCTATTTGGGCTCCTGGGAAGATGGAGGTCACTGCTGTTTGGGCTCCTGGGAAGATGGAGGTCACTGCTGTTTGGGCTCCTGGGAAGGCCGAGGTCACTTGATTGGGCTGTGTCTAAATTTTATGTAAAAATACATTGTAAACAAAGCAAGTACACTGCGCGTAACTTTGTTTTTCATAAAGTTTAAAACAAGAATTGAGTTTGTATAACACTGACGTAAAGGATCTGGGAGTAATAATGTCAGCCAACGAAATTGACGGAGTGGATAATGAGAACTTTCAAAACAAAGGTAATGGTGCCAGTGGTGACGCCATTGTAGAAAGAATGAGCTGTTGAAGTTGGAGACGGGCATGATCAGCAGTTCATTCTTTCTACAAAGTGACGCCATTCCAATCGCTTGTGCTCTCTCGCTTATGCCTCGTTAAGAAAGGTGGAATATCAGAGCTGGAACACATTCAAAGATCATTCATAGAGCCAGTAGAATATTGAAATTACCGGGAACGTCTCAGAGTCCTAAATATGTACTCGCTAGTACCTGACACGTACTTTCGCTAAGTGCCGGATGGATATGTGAGCCAGCGGGTCGCCAGCAGCAACAACCTGATTAATCTAGGCAAGGACCAGACAAGCCTGGCCTAGAGCCGGGCAGCGGGAGTAGGAATACTCTCGAAACCCGCCGGAGGTAAAGGCAGAGATATAACAGTAGTAGTTTTCTCCCATCCTTCTTGTCATACTGTTGCTACTTAATATTATATATATATATATATATATATATATATATATATATATATCTTTATATATATATATATATATATATATATATATATATATTATGGTATACATTTGTAATATATCTAAATTATTTTTTTTTTTTTACCAAATAAGTGTCTGGGTCCTTCTGAGGTACTACCTGACAACAGTAGTACGAAGAGGATGGAGGAATATACCAGCCTCCTACCACTGATTTAAAAGGCGATTATTTATTGAAACACTGCTTGGGATTTTTTTTTACACTTATTTCGGTGGCCGTGATATTTAAATGGAAGAGTTAGTGCTTGTGTAAATGTTACTGTCTGGAGTTGCTTCCTGAGGCCACCGTCCCTGTGGGGGGGTTACCTGGTTAGGTTTGGTTTGGTGTTAGTGCCGTCCGCACGCTTGCCTACGTATGCACCACAACCCGGGACATCAGGAGCTGTGTTTGAGGTATCTCTTGGTTCTATCTCGAAGACAGCTAGAGGTTTGGGGATTAAATGTCTGACTATCCCTCATTTTCATGTAGTGTCTGCACATTAAGTGTGATGAAATCTCTCAGACTGTGGTATAGGTGAGCGAGAAACTTTTTTAGATGATTTAGATCAGTAAGACCCTGGTATAGATCAGTGAGACACTGGTATAGATCAGTCAGACACTGGTATAGATGAGTAAGACACTGGTATAGATCAGTTGAGAACACTGGTATAGATCAGTGAGACACTGGTATAGATCAGTGAGACACTGGTATAGATCAGTGAGACACTGGTATAGATGAGTAAGACACTGGTATAGATCAGTGAGACACTGGTATAGATGAGTAAGACACTGGTATAGATGAGTAAGACTGGTATAGATCAGTGAGACACTGGTATAGATGAGTAAGACACTGGTATAGATCAGTGAGACACTGGTATAGATGAGTAAGACACTGGTATAGATCAGTGAGACACTGGTATAGATGAGTAAGACACTGGTATAGGTCAGTAAGACACTGGTATAGATGAGTAAGACACTGGTATAGGTCAGTAAGACACTGGTATAGATGAGTAAGACCCTGGTATAGGTCAGTGAGACACTGGTATAGATGAGTAAGACACTGGTATAGGTCAGTGAGACACTGGTATAGATGAGTAAGACACTGGTATAGGTCAGTAAGACACTGGTATAGATGAGTAAGACACTGGTATAGGTCAGTAAGACACTGGTATAGGTCAGTGAGACACTGGTATAGGTCAGTAAGACTGGTACAGGTCAGCAAGACACTGGTATAGGTAAGTAAGACACTGGTATAGTTAGTGAGATACTGGTATAGATCAGTAAGACTGGTATAGGTCAGTAAGACAATGGTATAGGTTAGTGAGATACTGGAATAGATCAGTAAGACACTGGTATAGGTTAGTGAGATACTGGTATAGATCAGTAAGACACTGGTATAGGTTAGTGAGATACTGGTATAGGTCAGTAAGACACTGGTATGGGTTAGTGAGATACTGGTATAGATCAGTAAGACACTGGTATAGGTCAGTGAGATACTGGTATAGATCAGTAAGACACTGGTATAGGTTAGTGAGATACTGGTATAGGTCAGTAAGACACTGGTATAGGTCAGTGAGATACTGGTATAGATCAGTAAGACACTGGTATAGGTTAGTGAGATACTGGTATAGGTCAGTAAGACACTGGTATAGGTTAGTGAGATACTGGTATAGGTCAGTAAGACACTGGTATAGGTTAGTGAGATACTGGTATAAGTCAGTAAGATACTCGTATAGGTTAGTGAGATACTGGTATAGGTCAGTAAGACACTGGTATAGGTTAGTGAGATACTGGTATAGATCAGTAAGACACTGGTATAGGTTAGTGAGATCCTGATATAGATCAGTAAGACACTGGTATAGGTCAGTGATATACTGGTATAGATCAGTAAGACACTGGTATAGGTTAGTGATATACTGGCATAGATCAGTAAGACACTGGTATAGGTTAGTGAGATACTGGTATAGATCAGTAAGACACTGGTATAGGTTAGTGAGATACTGGTATAGATCAGTAAGACACTGGTATAGGTTAGTGAGATACTGGTATAGATCAGTAAGACACTGGTATAGGTCAGTAAACACTGGTATAGGTTAGTGAGATACTGGTATAGATCAGTAAGACACTGGTATAGATCAGTAAGACACTGGTATAGGTTAGTGAGATACCGGTATAGATCAGTAAGACTGGTATAGGTCAGTAAGACACTGGTATAGGTTAGTGAGATACTGGTATAGATCAGTAAGACACTGGTATAGGTTAGTGAGATACTGGTATAGGTCAGTGAGACACTGGTATAGGTTAGTGATATACTAGTGTATATCAGTAAGACACTGGTATAGGTCAGTAAGACACTGGTATAGGTTAGTGATATACTAGTGTATATCAGTAAGACACTGGTATAGGTCAGTAAGACACTGGTATGGGTTAGTGAGAAACTGGTATAGATCAGTAAGACACTGGTATAGGTTAGTGAGATACTGGTATAGATCAGTAAGACACTGGTATGGGTTAGTGAGATACTGGTATAGATCAGTAAGACACTGGTATAGGTTAGTGAGATACTGGTATAGATCAGTAAGACACTGGTATAGGTCAGTGAGATACTGGTATAGATCAGTAAGACACTGGTATAGGTTAGTGAGATACTGGTATAGATCAGTAAGACACTGGTATAGATCAGTAAGACACTGGTATAGATCAGTAAGACACTGGTATAGATCAGTAAGACACTGGTATAGGTTAGTGAGATACTGGTATAGATCAGTAAGACTGGTATAGATCAGTAAGACACTGGTATAGATCAGTAAGACACTGGTATAGATCAGTAAGACACTGGTATAGATCAGTAAGACACTGGTATAGATCAGTAAGACACTGGTATAGGTTAGTGAGATACTGGTATAGATCAGTAAGACACTGGTATAGGTCAGTAAGACACTGGTATAGGTCAGTAAGACACTGGTATAGGTCAGTAAGACACTGGTATAGATCAGTAAGACACTGGTATAGATCAGTAAGACACTGGTATAGATCAGTAAGACACTGGTATAGATCAGTAAGCCCACTGGTATAGATCAGTAAGACACTGGTATAGGTTAGTGAGATACTGGTATAGGTCAGTAAGACACTGGTATGGGTTAGTGAGATACTGGTATAGATCAGTAAGACACTGGTATAGATCAGTAAGACACTGGTATAGATCAGTAAGACACTGGTATAGGTTAGTGAGATACTGGTATAGGTCAGTAAGACACTGGTATGGGTTAGTGAGATACTGGTATAGGTCAGTAAGACACTGGTATAGGTTAGTGAGATACTGGTATAGATAAGTAAGACACTGGTATAGGTTAGTGAGGTACTGGTATAGGTCAGTGAGATACTGGTATAGGTCAGTGAGATACTGGTATAGGTCAGTAAGACACTGGTATAGGTCAGTAAGACACTGGTATAGGTCAGTGAGATACTGGTATAGGTTAGTGAGATACTGGTATAGGTCAGTAAGACACTGGTATAGGTCAGTAAGACACTGGTATAGGTCAGTGAGATACTGGTATAGGTCAGTAAGACACTGGTATAGGTTAGTGAGATACTGGTATAGGTCAGTAAGATACTGGTATAGGTTAGTGAGATACTGGTATAGGTCAGTAAGATACTGGTATAGGTTAGTGAGATACTGGTATAGATCAGTAAGACACTGGTATAGGTCAGTGAGATACTGGTATAGGTCAGTAAGACACTGGTATAGATCAGTAAGACACTGATATAGGTTAGTGAGATACTGGTATAGATCAGTAAGACACTGGTATAGGTCAGTGAGATACTGGTATAGATCAGTAAGACACTGGTATAGGTTAGTGAGATACTGGTATAAGTCAGTAAGATACTGGTATAGATCAGTAAGACACTGGTATAGGTTAGTGAGATACTGGTATAGGTCAGTAAGACACTGGTATAGATCAGTAAGACACTGATATAGGTTAGTGAGATACTGGTATAGGTCAGTAAGACACTGGTATAGATCAGTAAGACACTGGTATAGGTTAGTGAGATACTGGTATAGGTCAGTAAGACACTGGTATAGATCAGTAAGACACTGATATAGGTTAGTAAGATACTGGTATAGATCAGTAAGACACTGGTATAGGTCAGTGAGATACTGGTATAGGTCAGTAAGATACTGGTATAGATCAGTAAGACACTGATATAGGTTAGTGAGATACTGGTATAAGTCAGTAAGATACTGGTATAGATCAGTAAGACACTGGTATAGGTTAGTGAGATACTGGTATAGGTCAGTAAGACACTGGTATAGGTCAGTAAGATACTGGTATAGATCAGTAAGACACTGGTATAGGTTAGTGAGATACTGGTATAGATCAGTAAGATACTGGTATAGATCAGTAAGACACTGATATAGGTTAGTGAGATACTGGTATAGATCAGTAAGACACTGGTATAGGTTAGTGAGATACTGGTATAGGTCAGTAAGATACTGGTATAGATCAGTAAGACACTGGTATAGGTCAGTAAGATACTGGTATAGATCAGTAAGACACTGATATAGGTTAGTAAGATACTGGTATAGATCAGTAAGACACTGGTATAGGTTAGTGAGATACTGGTATAGGTCAGTAAGACACTAGTATAGGTCAGTAAGATACTGGTATTGGTCAGTAAGACTGAAGAAGAGTAAACATGGACGTTGCGGAGTGGTCAGGTTATACCAGAACTCTACCTGCCCACAAAAATATATATGCTTCACCAAAATCTGGTAAAACCATGAGGTGCCTCTTCTCCCTCAACCTTGGTCGAGGGAGGGAAGAGGGAGGGAGGGAGGGAAGGAAGGATGGGTGGCAGGAAGGTATTCAGTATTAACGGGTCACCTTCGTTATATATATATATATATATATAATATATATATATATATATATATAATATATATATATATATATATATTATATATATATATACACACAATACTGAGGTAGGGTACCGTGTTTGAAGTAGTATTTAAGTTAGTATTGTAAAAATAAACTGATAATGGGTACATATGTGTGCTTGGTGTGTAAGTTAGGTTAACATCTTTATAAGTAGTTGGTAGGTAAGGTGTGTGGAAGGTGAGGCAACACACACGCAGAAATTTCAATTATTTAACAATTAGGGTTTAATACCTAACCATTTTTTTTTTTCTTAAAAAAAAAAATTGTATATAGACTATACCTGGAGGGTTTTTCGGGGGTCAACGCCCCCAAAACCCAGTCCTTGACCAGGCCTCCCGGTGGATCAGGGCCTGATCAACCAGGCTGTGAGCCAAGGTAAATTTTAGGAAGAGAATAGAGCATCTTAGGATTATAACCAAATCCGTAAAGGTCGTACCGTCTTGAGTATTTTGAGAGAGAAACTGGCGAGGCGGCGGCATGTATCAGTTGCAGATGTTGAGTTCTCTGTGTCTATCTTGTTCACATCTTTTATGTGTAATAACTGATTACAGGTTGGCAGCCTCGCACAGCCACATTGAAGAAATAGGTCGTTACTACGTATCAGACAGTTGAGAGATTGATTAGTTGTATTGTACTGTTGGTGGTATCCAGGGTTATATCAGACTGACTGACTGTATTGAACTGTCCATACCCCGGCCGGGATTGAACCCGCGGTCAGAGAGTCTCAGAACTCCAGCCCGTCGCGTTAGCCACTAGACCAGCTAGCCACAATAAGATTCGTCCAACTAGGTATGTTTCTAAACCATAGGAAGGTTAGCACAGGCACCACTGTGACCACAAATGCAAGTTTTTACAGACGAATCTCCAGCTAGCGTGGCCGTGACGAACTCTAGCTCAAGTCCCTTCACTGCCGTCAACATGACGAATCTTATTGTGGCTAGCTGGTCTAGTGGCTAACGCGACGGGCTGGAGTTTTGAGACTCTCTGACCGCGGGTTCAATCCCGGCCGGGGTATGGTTTGTTTGCAATCGTGTCATTACGATTTCGTGAGTCATGTTGTATTGAACTGTTGAGGGTATTCAGGGTTACTACCTCTTTAGCCCCGAAATTGTCACATATTGTAATAAAGCCTCTGGTGGGCCTGCAGGTGGCTAGCACTCACAGCCTGGGTTGACGTGGCAGTCATCATGGATGCCTAACTTGAGGATGGGCCGGGAAAGTGGACGATTCCCTGAAAACATTCACAGGTATAAGGTGGTTGTGTACATGCATGTCATATGAAGGAAGATGGTGGGTAGGTGGAATGCCTGAGCTGTCATTGTGACAGTGATGGACTGGTTCACAAGAACACTCAAAACACAGATGTCTAGTCACTGATGATACATTCTACACGTGACAGCCTCGTTAAGGCAGGTGAAATTGCACATCTAGAGAATGTGCAGAGAGCTTTCACTGCCCGCATCTACTCCAACACCAAAAAATATTGGCGATTCTTACAGTTTTTAAAACTTTGCTCCCTGGGACACAACGTTAAAATAATACTAATTTTGTAGAGTGGACGAGGGGCTCGGAACTGAGGTCCCTCGTCCACCCTCTTTTCACTGATTGACGAGTTATTATTATAACGTAAATGAAAAAAGAAGTTCATAATTAATATTTGTTATCTTACTAGAGATCAGGTTGATAAATAACTACCGGTCCTATCAATAGTCTAAAACTAAAGCCTGTTAAAAGTTTTGCACTCTGGCACGGTTGCTAGTCATTTCTTCATCTTTCTTGAACTTACAAGCTGCCAGGTAAATATTACAAAGAACTTATATTAATTGTACACTTTATTCTCTCCTGTGTCGCTTAATATATTTTTTTTAATACTAGTCGGTCGTCTACCACCGAGGTAGGGCGACCCCAAAAGAGAAGAAATACGTTCACCGTTATTCAGGGAGTCGCTGTCTCGTAGGATGCATGATGGCGTCGCTGTTCAGATCCCCCTACCAACTGCTACATCCTCACTCCTTATTTTAGATCGCAGGCGCTGGACTTTTTTTTTTTTTTATCTCTGTGGAATTTACCTTTTCGATTTACGAGGCAGATTTAAGAGCGGGTAGCGGGGGCGATGGTTCCCAGAGCCATCTGCAGGTAGACTTGTGTCAGAGAGAGAGAGAGAGAGAGAGAGAGAGAGAGAGAGAGGAGAGAGAGGAGAGAGAGAGAGAGCACGCACGCACTGCAGGCAGATTGAGTAATGAAAGTTTAGTGTGAGGGTTTTTTGGGCTTGCAGGCTGCAGGTAACAATAGTCTGGTTGATACAGCGGCCACCAGGGAACTCTAGCCACAGGCCGGACTGTGGGAGCACAGCTCTCGAAAACCGTGACTTGATGTCGTACCTGAGTGATTGTAGTTTTTAATAAGTTAGGTAACTTAATGATTTTAATTTTTGTAAGTTAGGTAAGCGAATGTTTGTAGATTTTGTGGACACGTGGAGCAATTAGCTGGGCGAGTGAGTGGATCCTGTGAGGGTGTGGAGGAAGTTGAGTGGATAATGAGTGAAGACAGGCGCTTTACATTCTGCCTGGCAAAACTGAAGTCGCAGAAGTTGGGGTGTGAAGTTGAACAATGGTGTTGAGTTTGTGTTGTATCATGTTGGTGTGTGTGTTGTAACATCACACCTTTGTGTGTGTGTGTGTGTGTGTGTGTTGTGTGTGTGTGTGTGTGTGTGTGTGTGTGTGTGTGTGTGTGTGTGTGTGTGTGTGGTTGGCCACATCTGCAAAAAACAGCAGCACAATACTTTAAAATGTGTATGTCTGTTCTGGTGTCTGGGTTAGTTACTGTATATTCTTGACACCCACAGACAGTTCACAGGCACCTGTAACCTGTACACTTACAAAAAGTGAACTACGTTTCAGTCATAGGTAGACGTTTCCATCACGAGCGAAATATTGTCTAGTTTGTTTTTAATTATTGAGTTTAATTATTGGGTTAACTGTATCGTTGTTTTAAATCTTTTTCCACTTCCAGTTTTCTACATTTTTCTCGTTTTCTTTGCTACTTTCTGCTTGCCGAACCTGTGATCAGTTTCTGCGTTGCCTGAGGCCAGACTTCATTATTAACCAGGTGGTCAAGCAGGCTGTTGCAGCTGGTGTACCACAGCTTGTAGGCATTGGCAGTAATCATTTTGTAACTGTCTCCATGAAGGATTTCTCCAGAAAGACCTGGGCTATCACTAGCACTAATAGCCTGGCCGATCAGGAACCAGGCCGATCTACGAGGGCAGAAAAATTCTGGAGAGCAGTGGCAGGTACACGTCTTCGGAACTACCAGGGATTGAAGAGTCGTGGAACAAGGATGGCTGACATAATGCTGTCTAGTAATTTCATGGCTAGTAGTGTTTGGGAACGCATTTACACCAGACTTAAAACTTTCATCACTCCCGCCGCTAACTGTGGCTGGCATACCAATCAGTTAATTGGCTTGTATTGTGTCTTCATGCCCCCTGTCCCCACCCACCACCCTGGGCACGTGTCTAAACTGTTTGATGGATGTATTAGTCGATAGTCACGGGCACTTTTAAAAGCTTGGATACACTGCAGCGTGCACCTGTCCAGCCATTCTTGCACCACCAAATAGTCTTCTTGCCAAAATATTTTTTTTTCTTTGGCTTAACCTGTTATGTTTTGCTGCATATTTTTTTCACCAGTTTGAGTTTTTCGTGTATCTACAACACCATCGCATCTTTCAAATATCCTCTGGACAAGTCTGGCCCAAGGCCGGACCGCATTGACTTGGAAGACTTGGAAACTTTCAACGGTATAATTGTGGGACCACAGTATGTCCAGAGATGAACAACTGGGTTGTGATGGTCGTGTGTGTGTGTGTGTGTGTGTGTGAGATGCTGGTTCAGGCAGCTGGGTTGTGATGGTCGTGTGTGTGTGTGAGATGCTGGTTCAGACAGCTGGGTTGTGATGGTCGTGTGTGTGTGTGAGATGCTGGTTCAGACAGCTGGGTTGTGATGGTCATGTGTGTCTGTGAGATGCTGATTCAGACAGCTGGGTTGTGATGGTCATGTGTGTGTGTGTGAGATGCTGGTTCGGACAGCTGGGTTGTGATGGTCGTGTGTCTGTGTGAGATGCTGGTTCAGACAGCTGGGTTGTGATGGTCATGTGTGTGTCTGTGAGATGCTGATTCAGACAGCTGGGTTGTGATGGTCATGTGTGTGTGTGTGAGATGCTGGTTCAGACAGCTGGGTTGTGATGGTCGTGTGTGTGTGTGTGAGATGCTGGTTCAGACAGCTGGGTTGTGATGGTCATGTGTGTGTGTGAGATGCTGATTCAGACAGCTGGGTTGTGATGGTCATGTGTGTGTGTGTGAGATGCTGGTTCAGACAGCTGGGTTGTGATGGTCATGTGTGTGTCTGTGAGATGCTGATTCAGACAGCTGGGTTGTGATGGTCATGTGTGTGTGTGTGAGATGCTGGTTCAGACAGCTGGGTTGTGATGGTCATGTGTGTGTCTCTGAGATGCTGATTCAGACAGCTGGGTGTGATGGTCATGTGTGTGTGTGTGAGATGCTGGTTCAGACAGCTGGGTTGTGATGGTCATGTGTGTGTCTCTGAGATGCTGGTTCAGACAGCTGGGTTGTGATGGTCATGTGTGTGTCTGTGAGATGCTGGTTCAGACAGCTGGGTTGTGATGGTCATGTGTGTGTCTGTGAGATGCTGGTTCAGACAGCTGGGTTGTGATGGTCATGTGTGTGTCTCTGAGATGCTGGTTCAGACAGCTGGGTTGTGATGGTCATGTGTGTGTCTCTGAGATGCTGGTTCAGACAGCTGGGTTGTGATGGTCATGTGTGTGTGTGTGAGATGCTGGTTCTAGACAGCTGGGTTGTGATGGTCATGTGTGTGTCTCTGAGATGCTGGTCAGACAGCTGGGTTGTGATGGTCATGTGTGTGTCTCTGAGATGCTGGTTCAGACAGCTGGGTTGTGATGGTCATGTGTGTGTCTCTGAGATGCTGGTTCAGGCAGCTGGGTTGTGATGGTCATGTGTGTGTCTCTGAGATGCTGGTTCAGACAGCTGGGTTGTGATGGTCATGTGTGTGTGTGAGATGCTGGTTCAGACAGCTGGGTTGTGATGGTCATGTGTGTGTGTGAGATGCTGGTTCAGACAGCTGGGTTGTGATGGTCATGTGTGTGTCTCTGAGATGCTGGTTCAGACAGCTGGGTTGTGATGGTCATGTGTGTGTCTGTGAGATACTGATTCAGACAGCTGGGTTGTGATGGTCATGTGTGTGTCTGTGAGATGCTGGTTCAGACAGCTGGGTTGTGATGGTCATGTGTGTGTCTCTGAGATGCTGGTTCAGACAGCTGGGTTGTGATGGTCATGTGTGTGTCTCTGAGATGCTGGTTCAGACAGCTGGGTTGTGATGGTATATTCACTGCACTTGTCCCTGGGCAACAGCAACACCTGCTGCTCCAGGCAGATAATCAGCACCTGATGCAGTAAAAAATGACAAATCAGATTTCAGATGACTGAGAAATCAGTTTTGCCTGGGAGACCAGTCACCCACTGGTCCACTGATCCAGGGATGATGTGACCTACCTGCCGCCTACCTACTGATCTTTCCGCCCAGCGACTGCTGACGGGAGAAACATTCGGTCTGATGGAATATAACAGAGCATCACCATCCTGTCTGATGGAATATGACAGGGAATCACCATACTGTGCGATGGAATATGACAGGGAATCTCCATCCTTTGATGGAATATGACAGGGAATCACCATACTGTGCGATGGAATATGACAGGGAATCACCATACTGTGATGGAATATGACAGGGAATCTCCATCCTGTGATGGAATATGACAGGGAATCACCATACTGTGCGATGGAATATGACAGGGAATCACCATACTGTGATGGAATATGACAGGGAATCTCCATACTGTGATGGAATATGACAGGGAAGCATTTTGCTTGATGGAATATGACAAGCCCAGCCTGAGTAATGAAGTATAAGAGGCTGCCTTCAAGAGGGAGCTTGACATAAGTCAGTACTCGATCAGCCGGGCTGTGGTTCGTACGTTGGGCTACGTGTGGTCATCTGTAACAGCTTGGTTGGTGGGGGCCCTGATCCACCGGGAGGCCTGGTCAAGGACTGGACCGCGGGGGCGTTGACCCCCCGAAATACCCTCCAGGTAGGTAGGGAAACACCATCCTGAAATATAACTCAGTGTAAACGGACCAAGTCTTGCAATACCGATGTTTCTGTCTTCGAGATTAAACGTCATGAGAATCTCCAGTGAGTTCCTGGCCAGCCGGGCTGTGATGTTTACATTGGACTGCTGCTTCTGGCACCGACGGCCTGATTGATCAGACTATCAGCTAGATGATGTAAGAAGTATCGAGCGAACGACATCATATAGTTGTACCATGATCACAGAAATCGTAATCACATATGCAAAATAAACCATAACCACGCGGATTGAATCTCGCCGGGGATGTTTTATAGTTTATAAGTAAAATACAGTAAACTAGTGTGATATCACAGAGGCAAAATAACCTATTGTAAAAAAAGGGTGAGATTTCAAGCGCTTTCGCCGATTTCATTACATTATCATAGGTAATGTTAGTGTGAAAATCACCGAGCGTTTTTTTTTTTTTTTTTTAGATTTAGCCACTGAAGTGGCTAGTTTATTGTGTTCGCCCATACCCATCCTGTGGACGGTAGTGGCTAGTTTATTGTGTTCGCCCATACCCATCCTGTGGACGGTAGTGGCTAGTTTATTGTCCCCCCATACCCCTCCTGTGGACGGTAGTGGCTAGTTTATTGTCCCCCATACCCATCCTGTGGACGGTAGTGGCTAGTTTTGTCCCCCCATACCCATCCTGTGGACGGTAGTGGCTAGTTTATTGTCCCCCCATACCCCTCCTGTGGACGGTAGTGGCTAGTTTATTGTCCCCCCCCATACCCATCCTGTAGGACGGTAAACATTGAAGGACTATACGAGCGCACCCTAAGCCTAGGAAGTTAGCCCCCCAAATACGTTCCTGCAGGATGGTACGATCTGGTATTCAATGACCATTTGCAACTATTATTTTCCAAAATAGAATATCTTTACTTAAAGTTGTATCGTAAATGGTCATATGAGAATCCGTATAAATATATTGCGAGTTATATTAGTAATCATTACGACTCGTATAATAGCATTAGAAGTTTAACTTCTAGTTGAAGAGTTATGCTAATTGGGTGCTAATGGATACATATCTTAATGACGACACCAGCGTTTCCTCTCCTAATTGCTGGTTATATGTGTAATTCTCTTGACACAAGCATTGTCTTGTGTAATACACTTGATAGAGTATTGTGTAATACACTTGATAGAGTATTGTGTAATACACTTGATAGAGTATTGTGTAATACACTTGATAGAGTATTGTGTAATACACTTGATAGAGATTGTGTAATACATTGAATGTATTTGTATATACTTGATAGGTATTGTAATACACTTGACTGTGTATTGGCATCACTTGATTATGTGTAACATTGATTGTATTGTGCAATACCTTGAAATATTTGCTACACTTGATAGAGTATTGTGTAATACACTGGTACAGTTCGTCGTTACCACACGCTGCTAACCTACAGGTTTTGGCTTCACATTTAACCAATAAATAATGTATAAGGGTAAGGACTCCAGAAGTTCTTGACGCTGTAGGCTTTCAGGGAATTGGATCTTCTCCATTCCCTAAATTAAGCTGATACTCCATCCCCACCCACAGGCCCTATAATCTACGTCAGCGCTCCCCATATATATATCGGTACAGAAGCCATTAAACCCAACTATTGACACACAACCACACCACCACACAACACACACACACACACACACACACACACCACACACACACACATCAAATGGTGATAAATATAACCATGTTTTTAAATGGGTGGAGGAGTAAGCCAGTAGAAGGCCTCGGTCAGATGACAGAAAGATCCAGTGGCGGGTTATCGTATGGCTAAGACCCGGGTCAGGAAACACTTGTCCATGCACAGCCTAAGATGGGGCCAAGAATATCATCGACTAATTTTCAGCACAGTGAAAGAAAGTAGCATTATACCTTTGATGAGTTCAGAGAGTTGTTCTGCTGCCAGAGACCGGCCTTGGGCCAGGCTCGTCTGTAATGTTAAGAGTAGATGTAAAATCAACTGTATTGACTAATCTGGCGTGAATGGAATCAGTGTCATCTTAGGGTAAGGTTATATGTGATAAGATTATATATAGATTTGTGATGCAAGATATGCCTACATGAATAAGGTTTCGCCACTAAAGTGATCTCACCTCGGAACCCACAACACCATTATCAACATTTAAAATTCACCATTAATTTTATAAATCGCAGCTGGAAATTTGACCAATTTTACCTTCACCTCGTTGTCTACATTCTGGTGGACCTGAAAGGTGCTTTACTGTGGCTCATCTGCCTCCTTTGGCTCCCTCTACTTGTTTCTTAAGCAGACTGTATTCACGCTAATCCTCCTTACTGTTTTGTATGTCATGCTTATATCCCCACTACCCCTGTGTGTCTGGCACACTGGTAAATATGTAATCAGGCAGCTGCAAGTGTGTTCTGCCCTGGACACTGTAATTATGTCGTGTGATCACTACCATCTATCACTACATTACACCAGTGGTGGTGGTTCTATCCTTGACACTAGTTATGTCGTGTGATCACTACCATCTATCAGTACATTACACCAGTGGTGGTGGTTCTATCCTGGGCACTGTAGTTATGTCGTGTGATCACTACCATCTATCAGTACATTACACCAGTGGTTGTTGTTCTATCCTGGACACTGTAGTTATGTCGTGTGATCACTGCCATCTATCAGTACATTACACCAGTGGTTGTTCTATCCTGGACACTGTAGTTATGTCGTGTGATCACTACCATCTATCACTACATTACACCAGTGGTTGTTGTTCTATCCTAGACACTGTAGTTATGTCGTGTGATCACTACCATCTATCACTACATTACACCAGTGGTGGTGGTGGTTCTATCCTGGACACTAGTTATGTCGTGTGATCACTACCATCTATCAGTACATTACACCAGTGGTTGTTGTTCTATCCTGGACACTGTAGTTATGTCGTGTGATCACTACCATCTATCAGTACATTACACCAGTGGTGGTGGTTCAATCCTGGACATGTCGTGTGATCACTACCATCTATCAGTACATTACACCAGTGGTGGTGGTGGTTCTATCCTGGACACTGTAGTTATGTCGTGTGATCACTGCCGTCCATCACCACGTACCTGTTACTACTATCTTCCCCACGTCCTGCTCTCCGACCAGACTTCCTTGGCTGGAAAGGAAATATTACGGGCAAGTAAAGTGGTTGTGTGTGTATACTGAATGTGAGTAGAAGTTTGTCAGATTTACCAGTCATCTTAGGTGTTGGTGTCACATTACGACAGACCTATTACACAATTCCTTCAATTGTGTAGAATAACTGGGGTACTTTTCTGCAAGCAGGAGGGAGGTCTGGTTTGGAACCCAGCCGAGGGAACGAGATCTGGTTTGGAACCCAGCCGAGGGAACGAGGTCTGGTTTGGAACCCAGCCGAGGGAACGAGGTCTGGTTTGGAACCCAGCCGAGGGAACGAGGTCTGGTTTGGAACCCAGCCGAGGGAACGAGGTCTGGTTTGGAACCCAGCCGAGGGAACGAGGTCTGGTTTGGAACCCAGCCGAGGGAACGATCATCCTCGGCCTCGACTAATGATGTAACAATGTTGGTAGAATTACCCACAGTATGTTAGGTAAAAGGACACAAGTGCATCTAATGTGACATTTTATTGTGGCAACATTTCGCTTCTCCAGGAGCTTTGTCAAACTCCTGGAGAGCGAAACGTTGCCACAGTAAAATGTCACATTAGATGCAATATAGACTAATAATACCCATTTAATTTTAATATTCGGATATATTATATTTTCTATATATATATAATATATTATATAATATATATATATATATATAATATATATATATATATATATATATATATAACCACCTCTAGAACTGTCGTAGGGACCCTCATCCTCAGAGAAAAGAATAAACTTGCTTCAGGGAAAACTCAAGGTTCTCCCTGAAGCTGTTTGAGAATTTTCTCCTACCACCCCCTATATTTCAAGTATGTTTTATTTAAAGACAAAATACATTAGCCAAACATTCACAAAAATACAACAGAAAGTAAAACAACATAGGTAACTCAGAGCTGCATCTCGAATACTTCGTCCAGCTCCCCTGCGGTGGGCCGCGTGCCCAGAATGCTGCAGGCATTTCCTCTCTGGATTACAACACTGAGTCTCTGAAAGAGGAAGCTGGTCGCCCTGTGGTCCTTGGTTTCTATGATGAACTTTTCACCTAACTCTTTGATGAACTTTAGAGCACACTTGACCCATGCTCCAAGGGTCTCCGACCATATAGGAATGAAGTTATAGCAAGGGGGAAGGTCTTCATATTTTCGGATCTTCTGGGTCTCCCTGTGACTGGCAGCTCCACCCCCTTCCACTACGGGGTATGGCAAGTAGGTGTCTGCCAATGTAGCAGCACAGGTGTAGTCCCAGGCAATCTGCTTTCCATCCTTCCAGGGTAGCATAGTGGCTCCATCAGGACGCTTTTGACTTCCATCAGACCTCTGTACTTGGGGTTCCCGTTGAGCTGGGCAACGGGCTGTGGCGAGGCTTCTCTTTATTATGTCATTGACCTCCTCATGTCTGGCATACTTCCCTTCTGCTGTGTGACACACGAGACCATGAAGTCCGAATTGATCAGCTGTCGCCCTGCCGCAAATACACCTATGTTCGGTGAGGATGGGGGCGGCTAGGCGAAGAGCAACACCTAATCCAAATGGCCTGTGGGTCGAGACGGGTGCCCAGGGAGGAATTGGGAACAGCTAACAGGAAATCTCCTGAGTGTGGTGCCTTCACTGCCAGGAGACGAGCTTTACTCTTTCCTGAAGCATTGGAGAGCATTGTGTTGGCGATTTTTTCCACTGTGAAAGATTAGTGAAATTCCTAGCGCTTTCGTGACTTCTAACGTTCCTTGATAATGTGAGAAGTCACGAAAGCGCTTGGAATTTCACTATTCTTTCACAGTGGTTGTTTTGTATATTCTAATATCTGTTTACTGTGATCTTTTTTTCTTATATTTTTTATATATATATATATATATTATATTATATATATATTTCGTGTCGAATATGTAAAACTGGTCAATTAGCAAGAACTCATTTAAAATTAAGTCCTTTCTAAAATTTTCCCTTATACGTTTAAAGATATATTTTTTTTCATTGATGTTGATGTAAAAATTTATAATTTTGCACCAAAAGGAACTTAGAAAACTTACCTAACCTTATTATGACAAGTGCAATTTATTTTAGCCTAACCCAACTAAACATTTTTTAGATTTGTTTACAATAATTAAATACTAAACAAACACAGTTAAATATATTTTTTTCGTTAGGTTCAGAATGATTTTGGCGAAATTATTGCATACACAAATTTTCACTTGTCCTATATGGCAAGATGAACGTTGCTATTTAAGCCAAGATCGCAAGTTCTGCCTATTCTGCACGACATATAAATATATATAAACATACAGGTGTGCTTAAAAATATTTATATTAACACTACCTGACGAATGAGTTTCTCTCTCTGTTAAATTACGATAATCTTACCAGTCATTACAAACTTACTTATTTTTTTGGTCTTTTATCTCGTCGAGTCACGCTGGTAGAGAGAAAAAATGTAGCACCGCAACCCGTCCTCGAAATGCACTGTTCATTTCCTAACGTCAGTATCTGCGTCTCCTTCTCAATTAAGAAAACGTTATTGCTTATTTTAAATTATTAACTTCAGTTTACGTTAAGTAAAATGATACAAGTGTATCTAATGTGACTTTTTTTGTGGTTACAGTAAAGTGCCATTTAGGTTTGCCAGGACCTTTGATATACCTTTGATGAATTTCGAGGGTTTCATTACTCTCGGAGCCCGGCCATGGGCCAGGCTTGTTTGGTGCTTGACAGGTCTACCATGCTGCTGTTGTTGGTGGCCCGCTGAGGCACATATCCATCACAGCCGGGTTCATCAATCACTTGGTAGTGATACTTGTCTAGTTTTCTCTTGACGACTAATACACTTGTCCCAGCAGTGTTTCAAATACCTTCTGGTAAAATGCTGAGCACTCTGGGACCACGGATATTGATACAATGTTCTCTCGTTGTACCCACGGCGCCCCTGCTTTTTACGGGGTTTGATACTTTGTGCCATCTGTCTCACCTCAATGAGTCAAGGTAGTGTAGATTTGGAACTTGGCTCTCCAGTATGTTATGCGTGTATATTACCAGTCTCTCTCTCTCTCTCTCTCTCTCTCTCTCTCTCTCTCTCTCTCTCTCTCTCTCTCTCTCTCTCTCTCTCTCTCTCGCTTCAAAGTGTACATTCCAAGTTGGTTCTTTCCAGTAGTTTAAATACTTTATTGAGGCTGTGCAAGCAGTAGACGATCTGTGTATATATTTCAGCTCTGATATAAGAGCATAAGAAAGAAGGAACATTGCAGCAGGCCTACTGGCCCATGCGAGGCAGGTCCAAGTCTCCCACCAGCTTAAGCCAATGACCTAACCTGGTCAGTCAGGTCACATCATCTCTCTCCTTCCCTGAGCACAGAGGAACAGGCTTGACGGACGAGCACGATTATTTAAATGGTACCATCATTACCTCTCTTGTATTGAAAGTTTTAACATTTTCCACCCTGTCATTTTCTAGCCTTTGCTGTATTATCTGAGTTATATAATCATCCGGCATTATTATTGCTGAGTCTTTTACCTGTTCCTCATACTCCCTAAAATGGCCAGCTTATCTCATATTATTACCTGTTTTCGTTCCTCATACCCATGAAAATGCGATTAATCGGGATTATTAAACTCAGGGGTTTTATACTCCTCAAACTCCCAAACTGCCAGCTGTCCCTTTTAAAACCGGTTACCTGCTTTTTTTTCTTTGACCCTCAAATGCTATAGAAACGTCAAACAAATTCACTTGGGTTAACTGGACATTTGAAACGAGTCTAACTTTGTTCCTGGTGCTTTTTTTTTTTTTTTTCCCTCAACTACCTTTTTATTAGTATGATCATCTAGTTTTACTTGTCCCGGATGAATGTTGATAACCGATGTATATTTGTCTGTGTGGTTTTTTTTTTACTGGGTTACAGGGAGGTTAGGGAAGCATTCCAAGTACCTGGGGTTACAGTGCGCTTAAAAAGCACTTAAAAGCCAAGAAAAGTCCCTGGGTTTTTAGCGGGGCGAGGTTGGGGAAAGCCTTCAAGCCAAGCTAAGTACCGGGGTTAGCTGCGAGGTTAGGGAAGCACTTCAACCCAAAGACAGACCTGGGTGTTAGCATGCAGGTTGGGGAAGCTTTTCAACCAAGTACCTGGGGTTCAGTGCGAGGTTAGGGAAGCACTTCAAGAAAAGTACCGGGGTGTTAGAGTGCGGGTTAGGAAGCACTTAGCCAAGTACCTGGGTTTAGCAGTGCGAGGTTTTAGGGAACCCCTTCAAGACAATCCTGGGTGTTAGCCAGTTGGGGTTTGGAACTGTCAACCAAGTACCTGGGTGTTAGCAGTGCGAGGTTAGGGAAGCACTTCAAGACAAGTACCTGGGTGTTAGCAGTGCGAGGTTAGGGAAGCACTTCAAGCCAAGTACCTGGGTGTTAGCAGTGCGAGGTTAGGGAAGCACTTAAGCCAAGTACCTGGGTGTTAGCAGTGCGAGGTTAGGGAAGCACTTAAGCCAAGTACGTGGGTGTTAGCAGTGCGACTAACACGTTGCTTTTACGTTGCCATCATGAAGTATAAACAAGTCCAACGTATACTCTACACGTCTTATAGGCAGTTTTTGTTTTAAAGATATGATCGAGGATAACTACTTGTACAAGTAATGAAGTCTACCCATTCGTCGCGTCTGTCTACTCTCTCTCTCGCCATCGTCTCCTTCGTCTCTCTCTGTCCGTTCTCTGGCTCCTCTCTCTCTAGACTCTCTCTTTTTTTTTTTTATTTTTTTTTT